>ML792065.1:92860-133172 GCA_009831015.1 Picea engelmannii
CATTTCATGAACTTTCTCTATGAATCGACGGAACCGCAGAATTCCTCGAACCTCGAACTCACTCACTGCTACGGAACCGTTAGGTTCCCACCTGGGAGACTCCGCTTGGCTTGGATACCGGGCTACTTCGATGGGCCTGGCTATTTGACTGGACTAATCAACTGGGATACTCAGATGAGCTACTCAGCTTGGGAGATACTTGGCCTTGCTCATGGGCTTGGCTCCCCGGCTACTCAGCTTTGATTTACGGTTCGGAACAATGGAATAAATGAAGAGGCATTACTTACAATGCACCTGAGGACCATCAACAGACACAAGGTGGCATTCATGCTAGGAAGGAAATGCCAGTAAAGGAGGCGGGCGGGTGCGGATAGTGATTGATTGATTGATTGATCGATTATGAATGGCTTCTGAGAGGAGGGCATTGGACAGACGGCTGGCGTGGTGGAGGAGAGGTCTTCTGCGTGAGTGCGTGTAGGATACGTCTAGTTTAATTTAGTAATTAATTAGTTTAATAATAGTTTATATCTTTTAATTTTATTTTATTTTAATTTAAGTTTTAATTCATTATTAGTTAGTTTTATGTTAAATGTTTTAATTTTACATAGTTTTAAGTTTTATTTGATTTTAAATATATTTTATTCATAAAAAGTTTTTATATAGTTTAAGTTTTGATTTATGTTTTTACATTTCATTCTTGTTAGTCCCTAGTCCATAGGGACTATTAGTAATCGGTTTATTAATTCTTGCACACAAATCAATACAAAATTACCATTTTAATCAAAGTTTTTATGGATCATACAATTTTGTAACTCAAATTTCATTTTTTATCCAAAATTTTTATTTTGAGGTCTTATTTGGCCTCATATGGAAGCAAACTTAGGGCAAATTTTACATTTATGAAAGATTTTTGAGAAAGTTTTGGATAGTAGGGATTAATCTAGACATCATGTCTATGTCTAGTTCCTAACATTAAATGTTAGGCTTTCTCTCTTATTTATTGCCTCTAATGTTTATTAGATAGTTGTTTTGATTACACGTACAAAGTGCTTTTCATGACACATCTGTCTTGTTGAACTTGTCATCAAACAAGCACAACCAATCCTCTATTTCATTCTCCCTTTTCTTTCTTCAAGCTGGCCGCTCCCTGAGTACTACCCTTCTATTTTGCGGATTTCTTCTGATTTCTTGAACTACCCTTCTATTTTGCTGTGATTTCTGGCTCTGATTTCTCGAACTACCCTTCTATTTTGCCGATTTCTTCTGATTTCTGGCTCTCGATGGTCCGTCTGAGAACTACCCTTCTGTTATGCCAACTTCTTCATTTGTTCCGTGCATGTTTCTTCATTCACGGCTTGGAACCATTAAACCATTACGACCTGCCGGTGAACAAATAAATGAGTAATACTCAGCATAACATTAACCTCTTGGAACCATTAAACCATTACGACCCATTAACCTCTTGGAACCATTAAACCATTATGACCTGCCGGTGAACAAATAAATGAGTAATACTCAGCATAACATTAACCTCTCATAAAATAGATCATGTCTTCAATTTGGACTTCATTTAAATATTGTTTTTCTGCATTTAAAGCTCATCTACACTGACATCCATTTTTTTTCATTTTGAACATGAAAACAGGTGACAGAACCATTAGGACGCCATCGGAACTTTCATGCAACAAGAAGCCAAAATAATTTTGCTAGAAATGGAGGTATTTATGGGACACATATCCATGCTATGCATGAAGAGATCAAGAATAAAGATGGATATAGATTCTATGCTAGTTACCAAATAGCAAATTTCCTTCTGATGTTTACGAGCTATGATATTTTCTTAATTAATACTTATTTGTGTGCAGTGTAACAAGCTATCCGTCTGAGATATATTATCAATACTTATTTATGTGCATTGGTTACAAGTTACGGAGTTGGGAAAGTTAAGGCTACGATGTTATCAGACCAATTAAGGTACCTTTCCTTGAGGCTAGATGCCTCATTACAAGAGCTAATTTAATTTCATGGGCAATTGTTTGATGTTTAGGAAAAGTAATAATTTAAACAAATAGCAAGATCTACGAAAAATCACGAAGTATTCACGTAAATAGAAATAGCATAAAATAGAGACATACCTTCAAATATTTGGAATCTAAACTATTGACAATGGGCACATTTAATAGGTTTTTTTGCGACTGTAATAGTTTTACCAAGCCTTTGTCTTCTCCTTTTTGTTTCCACGGACTCCAGTTGTCTATCTCCGGGTTGTCTATCTCTGTTCATAAATTAGACAACCATGCCTCCTACTTGTATATCTATTTGAATAGATGAGAAAAACAAGCATACGACTCCACATACCTTCTTGTTCCAACTTCTATTCTCCGGGTTACTTATCCTATCCAACATACCCTATAGTTAAAGCTATTTATTTGTTGAGTATTAACTCCCTATATAGCTTCTCCATTGCTAGCTTCCCCATCAATAGCTTCTCCATCACTTCGCCATCACATAGGGCGATCACCAAAAGGCATCATTTCTGTATGCCAGAATGGCAAATTGGATAGCTCCAGGCGGACCAAGATCGATCTACTGTTGGTGGTTTTTCTCCTGCTTCTGGAACTGCATATGAATTTGTAACGGGATTTGGAATTGAATATGGAATTGAAACTAGAGACTCTACCATTGGATATGAAACCGGAGCTGCTGGCTATGGCCCTGCATATAAATCTGCACCCGTAACTGGTCTGGGTTACTGGTTCGTCCTGTCTCCGAACATGCGGCCACGAGGGTAAGTGAACAGAAAGACGTGGGAGAGGAGCCGAAAAAGGAGGATGGAGATGACAACTCCATGGGTTCCAATTTACAGAGATGGCAAGGGGCACTGGTCCCAATTCCCGGAGGTGGACCCTGCAGTAAAAAACGTAGTGTAACTTTGAATCATGAATGTCTATATCAACATTTTCATTATGGGTGAAAAGTCCACAATGCTTAAAATACATTGACAAACAACGACTAGGATCTCATGTTGCTATTAGTGGTTTTGCTAGTGTTGTTGTCGCTCCTTCCTTTGTAGCTCTAGTTGCTCATGCTTCTTACTCAAGAGAATCAACATTTTTTTGTTGAAACCATCGATGGGCCAACCGGATCGTCTTCTATTGTTGGACCTCGAACTGAGTATCATACTGGTGGCTCTGTATGTGCGGTTTTCTGCTACGATTTTGATCCCACGAACTTGCTTGCCTGCTTTCTTTCTTCCCAGACCAATTGACAGACACACTGGTGTTTTCTGGCAGATGGTAGCCATGACTATGTGCATAGGACTGGTGGGCACTCTAAACACACATGCAGCATATAAAAAATATACGTGGCAAAAATTCTTTTAAATATAAAAATATAATAAATATAAGTTTTATGTTCTTTCGGACAGCTGAAACGCACATAGAGATAAGGAAATCTAAAAGTTAATTTCAAATGTGGTAATTCCAAAGCTTAATCAGTTAAGCGTGGCAATCATATGGTGGTACAGTAATTTCTTAATATGATTAGATAAATGTTAAAAAGTAAACAGGTTAACTGATGCATTCAAAAATACAAGGAAGTTATGAAGAGTAAATCACATTCATTGATTTGGGAGGACCACTAAGAATATGCCAACATCTTCAATTGTTATTTAAAAATACAAGGAAGTTATGAAGAGTAAATCACATTCATTGATTTGGGAGGACCACTAAAAATATGCCAACATCTTCAATTGTTAGTCATCAGATTAAAATTTTAGATTAAAAGGTAATTAATTGTGCCCATCTTCAATAAATATACACCTTTCGACATAATTAACTATTATTGTTGTTTCCATTTTATTTAATATTTTAATTAAAAAATTTAACATGGTAATTAAGACAAAAGCAGATACGATTTTCTTAATAAAGCATTCTACTTTACTCAATGGCAATACCTTTAATTAAAAAAATTAACATGGTAATTACCACAAAGATAGATAAGATTTTCTTAATAAAGCATTCTACTTTACTCAATGGCAACACATTCAATCTAATTTGCTATAACATTGGGATTTCTTCTACAATGGTCTACCAGTAACAAACTTACGTTTATAAGTAATTTGAATGGTCTACTAGTAACAAACTTACGTTTATAAGTAATTTGAAGATAACTAATTTAAAGCATTGCTTTAAAAGTAAAACTACGACTTCATAGCATAGTTCCTACGCTTTCTTTTAAGAGCTATTTTAAAACCACTCTTTTGGCAGGGACTTGTTGCTTCGCAACTGCCCTTGTTAATTAAGTAATCGTGCGAATAAACTTTATAATAGTCTTTTTTATATGTTTTGATACATTTTTAATATTAATAAAGTTTGTTTTGCAAAATTAATCAGGTTTATCCCCGTGTTTTGTTTAAAAAAAAAGGGGGCGATGGTACTAACTATGGTTTAAACTTTTTGAATCGAATTAATTGTTGACCACGTTGAGCTAACACCCCCTTATGGTTTTCAAAAAAGTTGGGGACTCCTAAAATGCACAGAAAGTCGACACGTGGCAGTTTTTTTGGGAGTGCACTTATGGCTTGATTTCTAAAATTTTTGAAGAAATGGAGACGAATTCAAAATTTCTCAAACATGGTGTTTTTTTTTTTTTTTGGGTAGAATGGACTTAATTAAGTGATGCTAAAACAAATTTTAAAAATGATAATTTTTTTTGTTTTTTTAGATTTGGTCGTTTTTCTAAAGAGGAATTTCCCAGATCAAGTTATTTATTATGTGATTAAATTATGACGAGGTACTCTAATTTAGATATATCACATGATATATTGAAACAATATTGATAATAAATTTTGTTGCAAATGAGGTGTAAAATTAAAATTTCTTGAAGAATTAATATTTGTAACAAAAATCATATTTTTCAGAGAATGGGATAGCGCATGGAATTGGAGTACCAAAGACCTCCATAAAAAATTGTTCTATGGTTTTATTTTTTAAATTGGTTCCAAAATTGAAGGCATTAATCTAGTATTCAAAAACATAAAGGTAACAACTGAAGATTTAAAAAAAATGGTTAGCAGGTTAGGGAGATTTTAATAATAGAAATTGTATTTTTCTAAGAGAATGAGCATGCGAAGCCATTCTTTTGTAAATATCTAGGAGATTTTAATAGTAGAAATTGTATTTTTTTAAGAGAATGACCATGCGGGGCCATTCTTTTGTAAATATCTGAGGCATAGAAGTTATGTGTTGGATTCATATTTCATTTATATAAAGCTATGTTTTTTTCTCTATTTTTTTGTATTTAACTTCTTATGTTCCATCCCTATTCATTATCTCATTATTTGATTGAAATTGTAAGAAGCAGTTTGGTACGATCACCACTGTTACAAATCAATTAAAGATAATTCATATTTTTTATTTTGAAATTATTGTTTGGTACTCACCTCATACATTTAAATATTTTTTTAGATTCATTTATGCTCAACAAAACCATCCTTCTACATCTCATATATGTGAATACATCCTTACTCACTGCCAGGTTTGAGATATATTGTTCTTCTTCTTTTCTTCCATCTACCATAATCAACCTTTTGTTTTATTGAATTAGACTTCATGCCCAATGGATTATACCTCTAATATGAGATATCTATAGTTTTAACTCTGATCATTTATTATTTAATCATAAACGCTTCCTACCTAGTTTATCCTTTTCCCTATTTTTTAAACCCGACATTCTATGCTTAATGATGAGAGTTGTTGCTTAGTGACAGTGGAATGCTAACAATTTTAAATATAATGAGAGAGTCTTCTCTGGTCGAAGAGCCAACTTGTGGCTTGAAGTTGGTTTTCAATATGTCTTGGTATGGTTTCTATGTAGTCAGGAACCATCTCAAGTTACAAAATCTTTTTGGCACAGTTGTCGGGGACGAAGATTCGAGACATTTTCCCTAGGATATGATAAAGACATGTTTTGATTCTTGATAGTGAACAAGAGCTGGACAGTAGGCTGCAAAAGATATTCAAGTTTATCTTTCAATCAAGTCTTCACCTGGAGACTCCATTGTGATTTCAATCAAATTTTTAGGACTCCACTCGGTAGTGAGCCCTGTTGACAAAGAAATGAATAATCATTGTAAAATGATCATGAACCAAATGTCAAGTTTCTTTCAAGAAAATTTATAGATGTTGATTATTCCTTTTTTGTTATTTATTATACATTTGAAAATACATTTTTTTCTATCTTGTACATTTAGAGGATCGTAGTTTCAAAACCTCATCCCCTTTCTTGGAAAAATAAATGGTGGTTCCTCTTACATTCCTCAAGTAGATAAGCCTCTTGTATCTTTATCTGCTGAAGATTTTATTAAACAAGTAGCCCATGTACATGTTCCTCCAATAGAAAAGAAGTATTTTGAAACATTTGAAAAGGAAGTTCATATACTAAATCCTACAGTCATTATTATACCTTCTGAACACCCTGCAAAGATACATCCTTGGGTTATGAATATATATAAATATCTTAAGCTGCCATATGTCCTTCATGATTTACCTCCCAATTTTTTTAAATATCTTCCTAAATTCAATGGAGAAGATGACCTTTCAGCAAAAAATCACATGGCAACCTTTGAATATTTCACAAATTTCTTAGATATTCAACATGAAGATGTCTTTATGAGGATGTTCACTTGGTCTTTGGAAAGAGAGGTCGAAAGATGGTTTAGAAACTTAGCAGTCGATTCCATTAGTTCTTGGACTGATTTTCATGATATTTTCTTGCATAAATGGGTTGAAAGGAAATATCATCATCAACATCTTTATGAGTTTTATGCTATAAAAAAGAAGGAAATATCAAATTGTTACAAGGTTCAATAAAATATTTGAAAACACTTACCACAATTTTCCAGTTGAAATTTGTCCCTTTGAAATTGTTGCTAATGTGTACTATGCAATAGCACATCATCCTGATTTGGCCTCTTATCTCATCGAAATGAAGTCTCCAACTTTGGAACATATGTTTATTGATATTGAGTAGATAGAGAATAATTTATGGGCTTGTGGGAAGTTGCATGGTCAAATGAAGGATGATAATTTGAATACAAAGGAGCAAAGAGAAGAAGATGAACAAGACAAATAAGATATGTATATTTATTAAATTCATATTGGAGAAAAATAAAAAAATATCCTTTAATTATTCTAGATCAACAATATGTTAACGAATGGGAAATTGATTTTTGCATAAAAAATTTAAGTAATTTTCATGATGAGGAAAACGAATTTACTAATGATGAATCTAAACAAGATAGATGTTATGGACATATTCATGAAAATGTTCAAGAAGATACAATATTTTTGTGTACTTTGGAAGATAAAAGTCAAGATTTCATTTGGCAAATTGGTATTTCTTCTCTAGACAATAATGGTAAGTTTCAAATACTTTATGTTGTTTAAGAAATTTGGTATGTGTTGATGAATTTTTGCATTTCCAAGAAGATCAAGGATAGATTTTTGAAATTTCATATAATGAATTTATTTTTGAACATTGTTGTAATAAAGAACTTGAGTCAGTTATAGAACATAGAAAAGATTTTTTCCACAGTAGTGAAACAGAGAAAGAATTTTTTGAAATTGAATTTGACAAGGATGCCAGTGTGAATATATTCATGAAATGTTTCAAGAATATATAGACATACAAACAGACTTAGTTATAGTATCATTATTTTATGAACTTTTTGCTAAAGAGAAAATACTTCAAAATTCAACAAATATTTATATATCAGATTTAGAAGATTTATCTATTCATTTTTTTCCTCTTTATGATTGACGTAGGAGCATCCTGCCTCCAAAATCTTGTTCATTTGATTAGACCTAGGGGGTCTTTTGTTTTACTAAGGGATTGTTCATTTGATTAGACCTAGGGGGTCTTTTGTTTTACTAAGGGAGTGAGTTCCCTAAGCATGAATTATTGTAAATTCTATGTTTAATTGAGTTCTAGAAGTCTTGTATGAGATATGGTTTGTTGAATTGGGAATGATTCTATGTGATCGAATCTTCCTTGTTGAGCAGATCTTGAGATTGAGAGAGTTAGATCCTAGGAGTTATTGTTGAGAGTATTGTGGATATATAGGATACTAAGGATTTTCTAGTTAAGGGAATTGTGTATGTCGAACCTATTCAGGTTATCCTCATTTATATAAGTGATTGTAAGCCTTCGGGCATGAGTGTGGACAAATGAATGTAGAACAGGCCAAGGAGTGTGGCCAATTAGAAGGAAATTAGGCCAATAGTGGGAGAGATTGAGAGGCCACTAGAGAGAGAGAGGCATTCTGTAACATTTTGTACAATATGTGTACAATTATATAATTAAATCACTCTGTTTCGAGTGTTTCATGGGAATGTTTGTTCAAATATCTCTGGTATTGTAGTAAACCTATGTAGGGTCAAAATTTCATAGGTGTCAATGTCTGAATAGCAAGAAATCCCTTCTTAAAGTGTATATCCAGGTTTTAGAACCAAATCTGAGTGTTAGTATTGGTCGGATCAAGATCGACCATCGATCATCGGAGAGATCAATGCCCAGGTATGATTAAGGATCGATCAAATTCACAATTGGATCAAAGCAAGATTGAGGAGAACATGATCAAATTCAAACTCTGTGCATACACAAATTTAAGAACAACGAAGAAACTCCTTTACATGGGAAGAAAAAAATCCATCCTCTGATCAAGGATGACAAGCGATCGTGACTGTCGAATGGATGTTCAAGTTATTCATTCGTAAGCGTTGAGAATAACCAGATGAGATCATATTTGAGAGTGGAGTGCCATCAGATTGACAGTGAGCAACAATCCTAGTTTGGGGTTCGATTAGAATAGGTTACAATAGATTTTAGAGTAGCACAGTCGAAGTATAAGTTTGGAAAATAATCTGTGAAGAGAAGTCCGATCAATGGTGTAGATCAGGCGACTAGAAGTAGATCAAAGGTAGAGGACAACCAAGGACTCAGGATCGTAAGCAGTGGCGTAAACTGTTTCAGAGTCAATGTTAGAAAAGTATATGAAAAGTGAAGTCTAATTGATTATGGAGATCAATCGAAGGAGTGTAAGGATCAACGATTAGTATTAATCTAGGTTTGGGGTCCGATGTGATAGTGTTAGGATTTCAGATTCAAGTCCTCAGAAGAAAAAGGAAGTTGTGGCAAATAAAATCCCAACAAAGAGTCTCGATCTATGACGTAGATCGATTGGAGCAGATCGACGGTTGTGATCTTATTTCGAAGTAGCTCTTTCAGAGTGTGAAAGTAGAGAACTCCGATGAAGGCAATGTGATCGATGGTTAGGATGAATTTAGAACAATCCAGATCGGAGTGTGACGAAGTGACATGTGGCAGTAATTAATTGGATCTCGAAGTAGATCCATCTGAGTCAATTAGTTGAAGAGACTCTGACAGAGGAACAATGACAAACAACTGAGATCTATTCAAAGAGAATAGATTAACGGATGAGGAGGAGACACATGGTAGGTCATCAAAGTGACACATGGTAGCTGATAGATCTCGGATGTAGCATCATTGAATGAGGAGTGGACATGTAGCAGTGACGTGGACGAATGAAAAATCAACACGTTGCATTTGAGGAGATGAATAGTAGTGTTACACGTGGCATCCACGTGTAGGCTCCTATGAACGAATACTTGGTGCAGTAGACGAGAAGATGGATGATCAATGACCATAGATCTTAGGATATATCAATGGTGGAGAGTGTTTGGCTATTTGTAGTCCGAGAGGTGAAGGACTTTCAGAGCGATAGTTTCGAAGTGTCGCAGCTGGAAGCAGTCTGATAGAGGAACTTTAATACAAAGTAAAGAAGGGTTAATCATGACCATCGACCGGGACGTATCTAAGGACAATATCAACCGTCCATTGGAGTCAATTCTCGGAGGCCATTCCATAGTTCAACTCTGACTATAGCACTTTGAGGCATGATATGGATCGTCCATCCTGTGATGATTAATGGTGAGGATTGGAAGGTGAAAAGGTTGATGGTGTTAAGTGGTTGATAATAGCATGAGGTCACATGGAGTTTAGCCATGAATTAAGCACTTAATTTACTAGCGCCTGGTTATAACAATTTAAATCCATTTGGAAAGGGGCTTAGCTCCAAAGGAGTTAAAGGAAATATCGAATTAGAATTAGCCTGCGATTATGATCGAGGTTTTATGGAGATTTAGCGCCTGATTGCAAGCACTAAAGACTGGCATGTAACAGAGGAATTAGAAATTTGTTAAAAGAGAATTTGGGCCTGTGCGAAATTTAGAGAGCAGCTCAAATCTCAAGCTAAACAAAATTGAATTTAAACATTCTATAATTGTGGGTATAGACCAAGATGATCATCAATGATGATAAGAAAATGTATGAAAGGAGTGAGGAAAGTAATGCTTATAAAAAATATTTTTTTGTTCAAGGTAATTTGCATAGAGACTATGTTCAAGAATGGATTGAAAGTGAGCAAATTCTTAAATTTATAGCTATTAGTGAGTCTGTATATGATCTATATGATAATGTTTATAATGAATTTCATGAAGACAAACTTATCCCTCTTTATGAAGACAAGGACCAATCTTCCATTGACAAAATATTGATTCATATTGTTTTGAAGGATTATTTGTCCAAAATATCTTTCAATAAAGACAAGAGTATGGATTTTGTATGGTTGTTATCAACAAGAAAAAACAATTTTAAAATCTGTATGTTTAGATATCTATTCTAACTCATCACTATTTCATTATTATGATGATTCAAATGAGAAGTTTCAAACACATGTATTGTTGCTCTTAATTCCTAATAGTACAAGGCTTGCCATTAGTGAATAAGAATCATTGGAAGAATTTAACCTCATCAAAGAAACAAAATTTTCAGATTAGAAGTTCAGTCATTTGAGTCAAGACGTAATCTTCCATGTTTTTGAAGACCCTATAGTAGTTTGCCTTGAAGTTTTAAAGGATGTTTTAATCTTGTTACTTTTCTCTTATTGTAAGTATAAATCTCAATTTTATGATGAATCTCAACTATCTATACAATTGCTTCATTTGATGGCTAAAAGTAAAAGACAGAGTCACTCAAGTAGTTTATTGCTTGCTTGGTTTCATTGGAAGTATCATTTCACATGATAAGCTAACTAGATAGATTTAGAATAGGATCTAATTGTACATAAACAACCTTACATTCAAGAATTTTACTTAATTTTTAGTTTCAAGTTTGTGTACGGGACAAAATAAAATCCATTTTTTTACACGTAAGAAAAAAAAAAAAAATTGTCCATGAAGACTTGATTTTAAGGTGAGATAGCAGAAGAGAGGACCATGGTAAACATGGAAAATTGATAAAATGTGGTTGGGTCCTTTCAAAATTGTTGCGATAAAAGGAAGAAATTCTTATTCTCTTGAGAATTTGGATGGGAACTTGATGGAATTACCTGTAAATGGGTAGTTTTTAAAGCATTTTATTCAATTCTAAATAGTTTTCTATTGTTTATTAATTGTATATAATCAATTTGGATTTACATTAGCATTTATTTTATTTTTGTTTTTATTATTCTCATAAAAATAAAACAAAATAATTTAATAATGTTATTAGATTTGATACTTAATTTATTAATAAAATTTATAATTTTTATTTCATCAAGATGAATAATCCATTAAATTATGCTGAGAAATATTTTCTCAAAGTTATGAAAAATTTTAAAAAATCTTGGTTAGTTAGAATTATTGATTTTATCTTTCTTTGTTAGATTAAGAAATTTTGTTTGTTATTTTGTCCAATTAGGTTAGAATTTGATTCTCTTTTAAATAAATAAAATCCTATGTATCTCATTTTTTTTCTAATTTTAGTAAAAAAGACTATTTTAATTCATAATGAAGATTTTTTTATATGTTATTATCAATGGGAAATGAGAAAATCTTTAAATTTCTTTATAAAAGTTGAAAGGTATATTTTAGATAATTCTTTTATAGGTAAAGGCTTGATTGTTAAATTTTTAGCTGATTGAGTTACCTAAGGATTTTTTTTTTTTAAATGAACAAAATTAAAAGAAATATGAAATTAGTTTATTTTGGTAAGATGAAATTAGGATTGAGGATATGAAAACCTTTATGAGTATATTTTATAACTCAAGCATTTCCAATTCATCTTTGAGAAACAAACATCATCCCTAGGTGTGCAAAACATATTGATTTCCCCCCATTTCATGCAAAAAACATATTTAAAGTAAAAAAATATGGTGAAAGGAAATTCAATTGGAAAATGCAAGTATCTTCGCAGAGCTAGCAGTGAAACAAGGCATGTGATGTCAGGGAGACTACACCATAAGCTATGGATGCTTTTTGGCCGTGTAAAAACACCATGAAGATGAAGTAGGTTTACCAAATGAGTATTTTTATCTTATTACTCAGTGAAACTAATTTCCTCACAAGTAACTTTATTTTAACCTTAATAAACTATGATTTAAATTTATACATCTTAAGGTCTTGGGTTGACAGATATCAGATAGATTTTTAACTTTTAAGTCAAAAAAAATTATGATTGAATTACCTTAGATAACTCCTAAGTAAAATTGAGTGAGAATTTTTTTTTTATCCCTTTTTAATATTATTTTCTTAAATATATTTAAATATGTAATCATTAGTTATTTTGTCTTTTCTATTAAAGGTTAATTTTATAATTTGGGTTTTATTAATTTATTAAAATAAAAAAAATATTTTTAGTATGGTTAATTTTAGAATTTAGTTTTTTTTTAATAATGACTCCTTAGCTCAATTAAAAAAAGCACTTGGTTTACTGTTTTTTAGTGTCTCGCAACGAGACACAATAAATTAAAAAATTAAAACTTTTTGTTAATTATTAGTTTAATTTAGTAAGTAATTAGTTAGTTTAATAATAGTTTATATCTTTTAATTTTTGTTTTATTTTAATTTAGGGTTTTATTTATTGATAGTTAGTTTTATATTAAATGTTTTAATTAAAATTTTAATATAGTTTAATTTTACATAGTTTTAGGTTTCATTTGGTTTTAAATATATGTTATTTATAATAAAAAAATTATATAGTTTGAGTTTTGATTTTTGTTATAATTTTATGTTTCATTTTTGTTAATTAATCGTGTGAATAAAATTTATATTAGTTTTAATATGTGTGAATAAATTTTATAATAGTTTTTTATATGTTTTGATATATCATTCATACTAATAAAGTGTGTTTTGCATGATTAATCATGTTTAGTCACCTCATGTTTTTTTTAACAAAAAAATACAGCGGGTGTTCTAACTATGGTTTGAAAATTTTGACTCGAGTTAATTGTTGAGCACGTTGAGTTATCTCACCCCCATGGTTTTTAAAAAAATTGGGGACCCCCCCGCAATGCACAGAAAGAAATGGAGATGAATTCGAAAATTATGAAACATGGGTTTTTAATAGAATGACCCACATTGAGTGACAAGTGGGAGTTTTTTTTAAATGATGAACATTTTGGGAGATTTGGTCGTTTTTCTAAAGAGGAATTTTCCAAATTTCGTGAACGGTCGGTTTTCCCAAAAGCACCCAATGCCAAATTGGACACCCAATCAGTCTTGAGGGATCAAGTTATTATTTGATTAAATTATGATAAGGAGGTTCTCTAATTTGGATATATTGCATGATATCTTGAAACCGTATTGATAATGAATTTTGCTGGAAAATGAGGTGGAAAATTAAAACTTCTTGAAGAATTAATATTTGCAACAAAAATCCCCAGATGGGGTGAGACTTGTCGAGCACTTGATACATGGCACTATGGCGACGAGTGTTGTTAAATCCCCTCACCCCCAACCTCCCCCTCCATCAATCCACTATGCCTAGCATTCAATCCTGCAAGGAGTTAGTGCACTAGGACAGTTAAGGGAGTTTAATGGCGCACCAGACTTGGCCCTTCGGAGCTAGTACGATGAAGCAAGGCAGCATCACATCAACATTCATGGCACCCCAAACTGTCATTTCTCTTGTCATCACACAGGTAATATCATGGTGTGGTTCTTATCTCCTGCGTTTTCCCTTGGATATGCATTTTCCATCTGCAATCTTTGTCTGAGGGAGTCAAATCTCTATCAATTTTCTTTCCCCCACATCCAACTTCTCCTTCAATTCATCTCCCAGTGGTGTCAAATCCATGCCTCGTGAGAGAGGCAATCCCAAACACAGGCCAGTCTATTATAGTCTGGTAGGCCGACACTGATGCACATGCCCTCCCTCTCTTTCTCCCAATCCTAGTAGCAGCTATGTCTGCCATCCTTATTCCAACCAAAGTTGGCACGATGATGCCCAGCCTGCATCCTAATTGACCGACCTTGAGCTAAATTATGGAGGTTGTATAGTGGAGGAGGATATTCCTCCTAATTGGGAGGAGGACATCGTGTAGTAGATAGCACCAACCAACACTACCCTCCCTTTGAATTATCCCGATATTGATATGGGAGGTTGTGTGATGGAGGAAGAATCCCTCCACAAAAGCATGACGACTTCATGCAAGGAGAAACCCCCAATTTCAATAGACCACACAATGAAGCCATCGAGATTGATTGGGATGATTGTTGGTCTAAGGAGGAGACCCATCTGAAGCAGCATACGGGTGAGCCAGACCATCCAACCTTGGCAAGCCACAATTTTTCTAGTCCTCACAAGCTTATGACAGACCATTTAAATTTGATCTTTGAGATGAGACAAGATATGGTTGACCATATTCACAGCTAGCATTCCCTCAACATATGTCTGGATATGTTGTTTGATTCCCTGTCAAGCGATCTTGCGAAGAGTCGATGCCCAACATGTTGTCGTTCATTTACTTTCACCATCCGCCATGATGGAAGTTCGGTTTCGCATTAAATTTAGTTTCTTTACTGTTATGTTATCAGTCTTAGCTAGGATGAATTTACAGTAAATTTTTGTTGTAGAAAGACTCTGGTATACTGGCTTGCCTATAAACATTGCAGGCCACCTGTTCTGGTTTCCATACATGTGGAAAAACATGTGGCGGGTTTTGATGTATGTTTGGACATGTATCACTTTTTTGGATTTTTAAGGTAATACAAATTCTTTATATATATATATATATATATATATATATATTTGCAACAAAAATCATATTTTTCAGAGAAATGGGACAACGCATGGAATTGAAGGTATGAATATATCCATAACGAATTATTATATGGACTTGTTTAGAAATTGGTTCCATAATTGAAGGCATGAAGCTAGCATTCAAAAAACATAAAGGTAGTAGCTGGATATTTAAGAAAAAGGGTTAGCATGTTAGGGAGATTTTAATAGCAGAAATTGTATTTTCTGAGAGAATGGGCCTATGAGGCCATTCTTTTGTAAATATCTGAGTCAAAGACGTTATCTATTGGATTCGTATTTCATTTATATAAAGCTCTATTTTCTTGAATTTAACTTCTTATGTTCCATCTTTGTTCATTATCTCATGATTTGATTGAAATTGTAAGAAGCAATTTGGTACGACCACCATTGTTGCAAATCAGTTAAAGAGAATTTGTATTTTTTATGTTGAAATTACTATTTGGTACTCAACTCATACATTTGAATATTTTTTTGGATTCATTTATGCCCAAAAAAAACATCCTTATACTTCTCAGGTCTGCATATACTTCCTTACTCACTGTCAGGTGTGAGATATATTGTTCTTCTTCTTTTCTTCCAACTACCATAATCAACCTTTTTGTTTATTGAATGAGACTCCATGCCCAATGGATTAGACCTCTAATCTGAGAGATTTACAATTTTAACTCCAATCATCTGTTATTTAATCCTAAATCTTGCCTACCTAGTTTATTCTTCTCCTTATCTTTTAATCCTGGCATCCTATGCTTAATGATGAGAGTTGTTGCTTAGTGACAGTGGGTAGCTAGTAGTTTTAAATATGATGAGAGAGTCCTCTCTAGTTCAAGATCCATATTGTAGCCTAAATTTAGTTTTCAATATATCTTAGCATGGTTTCTAAGCATCGAGGAACCATCTTAAGTTACAACCGAGTGAACATGTTTTATCACTCTCTCTATGTCTCACTAGTGTTTCTCTAACACTCTTTTATATGTCTTCTCCTTTCAATTTGTCTTTCTTTTATAACTTTGAGTTGATGACCAAGTCTCCATAACCCTAATATCTCATATACATTTGCAACAAAAATCATATTTTTCAGAGAAATGGGACAATGCATGGAATTGAAGTATGAATATCTCCATAACGAATTATTATATGGATTTGTTTAGAAATTGGTTCCAGAATTGAAGGCATGAAGCTAGCATTCAAAAAACATAAAGGTAGTAGCTGAATATTTAAGAAAAGGGGTTAGCATGTTAGGGAGATTTTAATAGCAGAAATTGTATTTTCTGAGAGAATGGGCCTATGAGGCCATTCTTTTGTAAATCTCTAAGTCAAAGATGTTATCCATTGAATTTGTATTTCATTTATATAAAGCTCTATTTTCTTGAATTTAACTTCTTATGTTCCATATTTGTTCATTATCTCATGATTTGATTGAAATTGTAAGAAGCAATTTGGTACAACCACCATTGTTGCAAATCAGTTAAAAAGAATTTGTATTTTTTATGTTGAAATTACTATTTGGTACTCAACTCATACATTTGAATATTGTTTTGGATTCATTTATGCCCAACAAAAACATCCTTATACTTCTCAAGTCTACAGATACTTCCTTACTCACTGTCAGGTGTGAGATATATTGTTCTTCTTCTTTTCTTCCATCTACCATAATCAACCTTTTCATTTATTGAATGAGACTCCATGCCCAATGGATTATACCTCTAATCTGAGAGATTTACAATTTTAACTCCAAACATTTGTTATTTAATCCTAAATCTTGCTTACCTAGTTTATTCTTCTCCTTATCTTTTAAACCTGGTATCCTATGCTTAATGATGAGAGTTGTTGCTTAGTGACAGTGGGTAGCTAGTAGTTTTAAATATGATGAGAGAGCCCTCTCTAGTACAAGAGCCATATTGTAGCCTAAATTTGGTTTTCAATATATATTAGCATGGTTTCTAAGCATCAAGGAACCATCTTAAGTTACAACCGAGTGAAAATGTTTTATCACTCTCTCTATGTCTCACTAGTGTTTCTCTAACACTCTTTTCTATGTCTTCTCCTTTCAATTTGTCTTTCTTTTATAAATTTGAGTTGATGACCAAGTCTCCATAACCCTAATATCTCAATGAGATTGATGACTAAGATTAAATCCCAATCAATGTTGGAGATTATATCTAAATCACTAATGTAAATACTTTACATTTTATTAGACATTAATCAACTCTATATAAAAGTCTATTCACTTTAATAAATGTATTTAATTAAAGTGAATTACAAAGATAAGAAAGGTTTGTTTTGGATGAATTCCACACATCCAACACTAGACTTGTGTGGAAGTTCATGTCTGATGCTACAAACATCAACAATGTCAGTTATATCAAGCTTCATCACTTTGAAACTCATGTCATACAATTGGGGAATGCTACAATGAAAATGGAACCTTGATAGATAACACTTCATCAAACTCCCCCATGAACCAATGCCCTCATTGGATAGGCATTGGCTAAAACCATTATGAAGCAATAATTATAAATAAATAAAACATCCTTTAACTATTAATAGAACAATGATGTGTGCATGAGCATTTAACAAAAAATGTTGTTAACACATCCACCATTAGCACTAGGGTCAATGGGGCTATAAATGCCCAAAATCTATGTTATAATAACTTTAAATATCATAGCACCTATCGGGTGTGAGCATATAAATATAGGAGTACAAAAGTTATGAAAATTAGAAAGGAAAGTGAAACAATTAAGACACTGGGTGCAAAAATATAGAATCTAATAATTAAGCAATTGTAATCACTATGTTAGTCATGAGAGGATCATGACAAATTTGAAAAAGTGTCATTGTTTGGCTTGTGTAGGTTGCACAACTAAATATAACAACACTCCTAGCATTGTTGAGCACACACTTTTACTGAGAGGGGGGTGAATCAGTATAAGAATTTGTTTTACTTTTTCTAACATTAATCAACCATAAGAAAACAATCACATATGAGATATATTAATTGCAGAACATGGAACACAAGATTTACGTGGAAAGCCTTTTGGGAGAAAACCACAAAACTTCTCTTTATAATTCTTTGTAGGCACCAACCTACTGGATACACCAATCCCCATTGGTACAAACCCTCGTAATCACCAACCTACTCTTACATATATTCACAGACACCAATCTACTGGAGACACCAATCCCCACTGCTAAGCACCAACTTAGCAAGAGATGCCAATCACTTTGTTTGAGAGACACTGACCTTAAAGTTACAATTTATTCTTTAGTCCATATAGATTATTAAAAAGATGATATCATTCACATTACCTTCATTGAGTCTACTTGATACTTCTACCTTCACCAGGTGTAACCAAAATTTAAATTTCCAAATGAACTTTATGGTAACTTTCTCAAAGCTTGTTTTATTTGGGCTCTTGGTTCCAGGTGGATATCGGTGGCCACCCACCTTTTCCAGCTGGCTCAAAACAACTTTCTGGCAATTCTGGTAATTTACTATTTTTAGCAATTTTGGTAATTTACTATTTTTAGCAATTTTTCGGGTCCTGAACTTCCGGAGCCGTTTTGAGGCCCTAAACAACATTTTTTTGGGTATATTCCGATCAAAAAGTTTCATCATGAAATTTTCATCAATAGTTGTATTCCTCGGATAGATCTTTCCAACGGACTATCGTGCGCCTAAAACAGAGATCGTATGCAAAAGTTACGACCCCATGAAGTTGATGTATTGACTTACCCAAATGGGTCCCACGTGACTTTTGGCGTTTCATCTCCTAGGGTTAGGTTTTTGGATGTCTATGGTTTTTGACACTCCTATTTATTGTAAAAAGGCCTTCGGAGCCTCATTGTAATCATCTTCTTGCGAATGAGCGTAGCCGTCACATCTCTTCTCAGAGATAAGCCACCACCATTCCAACAAGATTTTTTTTCGCTGCATTTTACAATTTCAACTTATTTCCTTGTTGAATAGAAAACCAGTTTTATTATATCTTTGTTATTCTGTGTTAAGCATCTGTAGTCATTTCATTATGCTCATAAAATCTGGATCAGTGGTATCAGAGCAGTCTTCTCCTTATCGTCTTAATGAATGTCCCCAACGAGGTCAGAGTACAAAGACTTGGGTCTCGAGCTTGTTTCTCTTGAGGACCAAATCTCTCGCACGCCCAAGTGACCTCTCATGGAAGGAGAAAAGAAATATGACGGGAAAGGAGATCCTTTCAAAATGTTTCTTGAGGAAGCCCTCATGAAACAAAGGAATGATATGATGGATAGTTTCATGCAAATCCTTCGGGGGCTACCAACAGGCAATGCATCTTCTTTAAGCGGAGGCACCACCCCCTTCAAGGTACAAATAAATTTCGATATTCATGTATTTGAAGGTCAAATAGATGCAGATGGTGTAGACAAGTGGTTGAATCTATTAGAAGGGTATTTTTCTACCACAACTTTTCGAATAGAGAAAATATTACTTTTGTGCTCCTCAAAGCCGTTCCCCATGTCAAAGATTGGTGGGAAACTTTCTGTGAGAAAAAGGAAACAGAGGAACCCTCGTTATTTATAGTCACGGCCACCTGGGAATCCTTCAGGGATGTTACTAATGAAAAATACTACCCTGTTGGAAGTTATGATGACTTGTATACCAAATGGACCACACTGCGGCAAGAAAGAGACCAAGCAGTGCCAGAGTTCACAAATATCTTCCATACCTTGCGCACCAAGATGGGTATTAAATATTTAGAGAAAAATATGGTGATAAATTATCGTGGTGCCCTACATAGATACATCCATGCCAAAATGGAATTTCTTGACATCTCATCCTTGGGCGTGGCCTACCGATATGCCGTCAAAATCGAGCAGAAGCTCAAACAAAAGACACAACAATTTGGGCCCGGGAACCCCTCACAACAAAATCTGGGAAAGCATAGCCCCAACCCACAAAAAAAAGGACAGAGCAAATATGAACAATATCAGGATAACTAGTCCAAGCCGCAAGCAAAGAAGGACACTAGAAAGACAAAGAAAGATATCGGGAAGTGGTGCGACTTCCGTAAGAGCCCTTGGCATAACATTATGTTGAGGAAAATATATGAAATGATCTTACTCAAGCATTTTCAGATTCTTCTTGGCTAAAGAAAAATAGACGGGAATATCACCCTATGTTTATAGACAACAAAAATAACATCCTAACTCACAATTATTAATTACGAGTGCTTAGGCTAGTCTTTTATCAACAAAAAGATTGCTGGAAATTCACTTTTTATGTAATTTTCTGAACATATAAGTTGCTGAAATAAATGTAAAGATAGAAGAAAAGTCACCAAGATGATAATCAAGACAGATGAGACATAAAGCAATCCTTTATTTCATTCAAATTCACCAAAGAGTCATTTTCTTTACAAAATCTCATGCATAAATTTTGGACCAAAGTCAAACTTAGACATCCCCGATGGAACATACAAAAGGACCTMTGAYAGACAACCAAAACTGAACTCTAAAATATGGATCAGGTTGTCACAGATTGTTGCCCACTCGAATATGCACAATAGCCTTTGTCAGTCATGAAAACTAATTCACAAACAGACAAGTCTACACAGACTATCAAAGATAGATCAACACCTCTGAAAAACAAGTGTCTGAATGATGTGATTCAGCCCTAAATATTGTTGTCTACAATAAGACCCTACTATCATAAAACATAGTTAGGCTTGTGATGAATAAATGAATGAATGAAAACTGAACTATCTAAACATAAACTCAAAGAAAAAACCTTATTATGCTTCAACTTCTATCATCCTCTTGTTTCTCCCTTTCCTCTTGCTTTTAACAAATTAGAATTGGTTGAAGTAGTTGAACCAACTCATTAGTTAAGTTAATTAAAAGACTCATCTAACTTTAGTTAGGGGGAAGAGTAATAATTATAATAAGGGTCATAATAAATAATAACTAGTAGGTGGGACCCCTTTTGACTCCGTTTTGTTCATAACAATCATAACATAACCATTAGTTAAGTAAAACACACCTCCTTGTGTCTCCCATCAACATATTCACTTTTGGCAATTTTAGCTTATGAAATTTGAAATTATTTTCAAAAATATTACTCATAGATCCAAAATAAAACATGTCCAAAATTTCCTAAAGTCAACAATCATCAACAATGGATAAAAATAAAAACTCAAAAGCCATGTTTTCCAGTCTGCGATGAAGCAATTCCTTGATTTCTGTTGTCACCTCTTGATTTTCCTGAATTTGCCTTTGGCTGTGCAGAGCCTTTAGGCTTAATCTCGTTGATCACGTGGGAACAATCGTCCCTCAAATGCATCTGGGAAGACATGGATTTGTCAGAGCCATTGGAGGGTGAGGAAGGGCAACATTGGATTTTCCTTTGTCAAGGGCATGGTGGGCCTCAGTCTTCAATCTCTTGCTAACATGGGAGGATTGTAATGGCGAGTGGTCAGGGGAAGCTTGGACAATCGGGTTAATAGGCAGAGGAGAAGGCAAGGACAAGTTGGGCTAGCCACGATGTTGGGAGACTATCGGGTGGACAATATCCTGCCATCCATCATTTTCTAGGACCTCGGGTTGCAATGAGACATGAGGATGTACAGGGATACCAGGGGCCTGTGGGGCTTGGAAAGGAGGAATTTCAGGCCTAGGTTGGACTATTCCCTGCCTAATACAATTGAAATATCCAACATGAAACAATTGGTCGAGCTCTTGTGAATCAACATCAAAATGTATGGAGAACCTGGGCCTTCTTGGGCCTTGATTCCAATTACCTCTACCTATGTTTCCTCGACCATGGATACCTTGACTGAAAAAACTCATCCTGCATGTGTGATTGATTATAAAATAGTCTTTTAAATAACCATACATGACAACTCTTAAAAATATGAAATAGATTTGGCTCAGCAATGTATCAGAATCATGCAATCCAATCCATACAAATTGTTTTATTGTTAATCAATGAGCAGGGGGTGAAAAGGGTTCTGGGATATGCAAGGGGTTTGTAATGAGTGAAACATGATGCAATGAGGGGGGAAATAAAATGGTTGCTTCTCAATGACAACAACAATCAACTGCAAAGCAAACCAATAAAGCATCACTGTAATCCACACAAGACACTGCCACTTTCAACTATTTTCACACCAAATTTATCTTGACTATAATCAATCTCAGAACAGGGAGTGAAAAAATGAATATGGGAAGGTGATGGGATTTGTAATTAGTGGAAAATTGATGCAGGAGCATCGCAAGCAAGAGCAAGTGGAGGACAATTGGGTATGCACCAGTGCGCATTTTGAAATTTAAAAGATGAAACATTAATGTAATAGCTGGAAGGATGTAATTACTCTTAAATGTTTTGGGGATTGTAATGCAGATCTTGAGCATTGCTCTCATCTGTCGGTTGGAGGCATTTAATGTAATAAATGAAAAGTAGTTGTAGTCTTTAATTTTGATAAGATAGCTTAGAATTGTAGGAGGGAAAACTCAAGAAATCTCCCTCGTATGTATGGTATTGTATCATTATTCTCATTGTAAGATAGTAGAGCAAGAGAGCATAAGAGAACAGAGAAGAAGATAGATTGTAGAAGTTGTTTGAGTATATAGTTGTTGCTATTGAAACCATGTACATAAGCACTTGAATTGATATAAGAAGGCTTTGATCCAATTTCATGGTGTTGTTATGGTTACTATTTGCATCTATTGAATGGTATGTTTACAGTTTACTTATATGCTCTGTTTGAATTTGTTTCAATGCTTATGTGTATGATTTCATGTTGAATGTAAGAAGTCTATGAGAGGGAGAGTATGAGTTTCAATTGTTTCTCGTCCTGAGAATTCTTGCAAGGACTACAGTGAAGGTCCGCAAGGAGTGTGTTGACAAGATTATGAGTTTTACCTCAGAAAATCTCAGGAGAGATAGAGTTGTTCTTATACCAACATAAGTGAAAATATAGCACAGAGTCGTGCAAGGTGTTCACAAGCCAGGTTGGAGTCTTAGAATTGTTTCCAACCCAATGAAGCGGTTGAAGAAATTTTTTCGCAAGGAGTGTGCGGAGTTGGAGTGTTTGGATAATCAGAGATTATTGTGGAAGGCTGCGACGAGTGCATGCAAGAATTTCCTAGAATCCTTGAGTTTGCAGCAAGAACCAAGCTCAGGAGGGATAGAGACTTCGAAGAGTTCAAAGGTGGATGAGAGTCGAAGTCACCTTAAAGAACCAAGCTCAGGAGGAAAGACGCCAAGTTATTTGGTGAGGAGTCTTTGAGAGCCTGAATGGACAGTTGAAATTCTCAGAGGGAGAAACATCGATTTTTCGTGGACCATTAGATCTAGTAGATTAACGAAGAGGATAAGACTGAGTGTCTTTTGAAACTCACAATCTCAAAAGAGATAACATCCGTTAGATCCTGAGGAGTGTGAGTCGTCGATTGGGTGCTCCGAGATATTGACATTTCGAGAGTCAGGAGTGTGGAGAAAGTTGTTTTTGGGAATTGTGAGTCGCGAAATCACGATAGGAGAAGGAAGAATATGGAGCGTTGGATCATGGGAACTCGGGATCGTTGATTTGGCATAAGCGTTCATCGCGATTTCAGACTTTGGGAGAAGGGGAGAGGGCCACTTCACAAATCCTCGATATGCAAAATCTCGACGCGATCTGGACCGTCGGATCGTGGGAAGAATCGGGACCGTTGATCTGTTGCGATGAAATATCGGCATTTTGGATATCGGGTGAAGGGAGAAAAGCTACATTTCATATCCCCAATATGTGAAATCCTAATGCGATCAAAGGTTGGGCCACAGGTCACAGTCGAGGGTCACATCAGTGAAGAGTTGAAGGGAGGAGCTAGGGAACGTTAGCCCATTTCAGGATTTCGAGAATCAGAGGAGTCAGGGTGCCTTGCAGCGGAAGTCCCGATATTTAGAAACCTGACATGACTTTTGGGGTTAAGGATGTGGTCACGCCGGTGGTCACTTGGAGTGGAGGCTCACGTCTAGCGCATGTTCACGCGGGCGGGGCTTAGAAAAGGACCTATGGTATTTAAGTGTTGAAGGTTCCAACAGGGATCGAGAAGTCAATTTGACTCAGGAATTTGAAGATCCAAAGATTGAGAGGCCAACAGATCCTAATGAGGTGGGGGTCTGCGTCAGGTGGTATCAGAGCTAACAACTTTTGTTTTCTATAGAGGGAAGACAGGGAACAATTGTGATTTTAATTCTATGTGGACGGATTGAAACTATGCCTCCAAGAAGATGTCAAGAGAGACATATTCCCGATTCAGCCGTGGAGAGGGAGATAAGAGAACTTCGTGCTCGATTGGATGCTATGGAGACAACACAAAGACAGACACCTGATACTGGAGATATCAATGAGGCTAAAAGTGAGAACGAATCTGGAGCCGAAGAAGAAGTTGTAGTTGAAGATGCTGCAGAGGAACGCATATTTAAAGTTGTTGCAAGGATAGGTTCCAGATAAAAAATGGACATCCCGATGTATGAAGGAAACTTAGACGTTGAGGAGCTACTAGATTGGTTAAGAGTTTAAACATGTTGTCACTAGACTGAAAGGGCATGCAACATTGTGGTGGGATGAACTGCAGGATGATAGGTGTTTCAAAGGCAAACAAAGAATCAAAATATGGGATAGGATGGTCGCCAAGATGAAAGCCAAATTCATACCCATAGATTATCAAATCAATCTGTTTCGAAGGATGCAAAATTTAAGACAGAAAGGGATGAAAATGAAGGAATATACAAAGGAATTTTACAGATTAAATATCAGAGCTGGTCATCACGAGAGTGATGATGAAAAGGTCTCCATATATATGAATGGCCTGAGATATGAGATTCAGGATGAGATGAGCATGGTGACAATCAGGAATGTAGAATATGCTTATCATATTTCTTCAAAGGCAGAAGTGAAATTAGCCTGAAAGAAAGGTCAAAGGGGTAGAGGTAGAAGTCAGAGTATAGGAAAAGAAGTTGCCCAGGATAGAGTACAGAATCCCAAGGATGAAGAGAAGAAACCTCATAACCATCTAGAAAGGGGAGGAAGTTCACAGGGAAGACAATATGCCGACATGAATACTTTCCCTCGAGCAAGAGGAAGAGGAAGAGGCAGAGGTGGTGAAATAAAGTTTTTTTTCTGTGGAATGATCGGACACAAGTCTTGGGAATGTACCAATAGAAAAAGAGATGGAGGAGGTGAAGCTCACATTTCAGAAGTGCGAAGGTGAAATGTTGAGGTAAAATATGCAGAAGGCGGAAGATCCTTAATGATGAGGAAAATTCTCTTGAAGCTAGAGAAAGAAGTGGAGAATCCAGTCTAGAGGAACAGTTTATTTAGGACTGCTTGCAAGGCTAAGGATAAGGTATGAAAAGTGATAGTTGACAGTGGAAGCACGGATAATCTAGTATCCACGGAGATGGTGGAAAAGCTGGAATTGGAGACAGTTGCACATCTGAGCCAATATAAAGTTTCATGGTTGCAAAAAGGACATCAGGTAATTGTCACTAAACAATGTTTAGTTGAATTTAAGATAGGGGGTTATAGAGATGATATCTTATGTGATGTTATTCCCATGGATGTCTGCCATATTTTGTTGGGGAGATCATGGAAATATGACAGAAATGTCATTCATGACAAAAGAAAGAACACCTATACCTTGGAAAAGAATGGTAAGACGCATATGTTGCTGCCAATTGAAGACAAAAAGGTGAAAGCAGAAGCAAGCAATACTATACTTCTCATGAGTGGGAAGGAACTTCTGGATGAAGTCAAGAAAGGTGAAGAAATGCAGTTTTCTGTGATGAGAAAACCTAGAGTCATCTTGACCAGTACCTCGATAGATGATCTACCTGAGAAAATTCAGGAACTGCTGGAGAATTTCACTGATATAGTGGTGGACGATTTTCCTTGTTCATTGCCACCCATCATAATTATAAGCCATCACATTGACCTTATACCAGAAGCAAGTTTGCAAAAAAAAGTAGCATACAAATTGACATCGCAGGAGAATGAAGAAGTCAAGAAGCAAGTCCAAGATTTGATGGACAAAGGATTGATTAGAGAAAGCTTGAGTCCATGCGCTATACCGGCAGTGTTAATTCCAAAGAAGGATGGTGGATGGAGGATGTGTACAGACTCGAGGGCTATAAACAAAATCACCATCAGGTATAGATTTCCTTTACTTAGGATGGATGACTTGATGGATTTCTTGAGTGGGGCAAAGTGTTTTTCAAAAATTGATTTGAAGAGAGGATATCACCATATTAGGAAGAGGGAAGGTGATGAATGAAATACAACATTCAAGATGAATGAAGGATTGTATGAATGGCTTGTCATGTCGTTTGGCTTAACGAATGCACCAAGTACTTTCATGAGGTTAATGAATGAAGTCTTGAAGGATTTCATTGGAAAGTTTGTAATTGTGTATCTTGATGATATATTGATCTTCAGTAAGACTGAGGAAGAGAATTTACATTTAAATATAGTGATGTGGAGGTTGCAGCAAGAGAAGTTGCTGATAAATCTAAAGAATCCGTCTTTCATGAAGACAAAACTCATTTATTTGGTTTTTGTGATCTCTTCGAATGAGTTGAATATGGATCCAGAGAAGGTAAAATAAATCAAAGAATGGCCATCGCCAAGGAATATATTTGAAGTCAGAAGCTTCCATGGACTAACCAGTTTTTATAGGAAGTTCATCATAAATTTTAGTGGGATTAGTGCACCAATGATGGACATAGTCAAGAAAAGACACAAATCTTTTCATTGGACAGAGGAAGCAGAAAGAAGTTTCAAGTTGTTGAAGGAGAAGATAATTGGACAGCTAGTTCTGGTCCTGCCAGATTTCAGTAAAACATTTCAAGTGAGATGTGACACAAGTGGATTTGCGATTGGAGCAGTCTTGAGTCAAGACAATAGACCAGTTGCATACTTCAATGAGAAGATGAACGAGACCAAGATGAAATATTCCATGTATGATAAAGAGTTCTATGCAGTCATACAAGCATTGAAGAAATGGAGGCACTACCTGGTTCCGAAAGAGTTCGTTTTGTATAGCGATAATCATGCTTTACCGTTTACAACCAGACAGGAGAAATTGAACCAGAAACATGCAAAATGGATTGAATTTATGCAAAACTTTACTTTTGTTATAAAACACATTTTTGGAACTGCTAACAAGGTTGTTGATGCATTGAGCAGGAAATGTTTGATTCTGCAGGAGTTTCATGTGAATACCTTAGGTTTTGATAGCCTTAAGGATATGTACATAGATGATTCAGATTTCAAGGATGCTTATGAAGTATGTGAGAATCCTGTTCTGAGAGATAGAAGTCAATGGATTGAATATTTAATTTAGGATGGACTATTATTTAGAGGAAATCAGTTGTGTATCCCGAAGAGTTCTATGAGAGAGAACCTTTTGAAGGAAAAACATAGTGGGGGATTGGTTGGACATTTTGGCCATGATAAAATGTTTGTGCAACTGAACAACTTGTATTATTGGCCAGGGATGAGAACAAATGTCAATAAATTTGTCAACAGATGTAGAATTTTCTAGCACGCAAAGGGGAAAAGATAGAATACAGGGTTGTATCAACCATTGTCAATACCAGAGAGGACGTGGGACGTGGTAAGCATGGATTTTGTGTTAGGATTGTCGAGGAAACAAAGAGGTTGTGATTCCATATTCGTGGTAGTCGACAGATTCTCAAAAATGGCACATTTTATTCCATGTCATAAAGCCAATGATGAAACACACATTGCAAATCTATTTTTCAAAGAAGTTGTTTGACTTCATGGTTTACCCAAGAGTATTATTTCGGACAAGGATACCAAATTTGTTGATCATTTCTGGACACTATGGAAGAAGTTGGGGACAGATTTATCTTTTAGCTCAACATATCACGCTCGGATGGATTGACAGACTGAGGTAGTAAATTGAAGTTTGGGGGACTTATTGAGGAGTTTAGTAGATGAACATCATAGTCAGTGGGATTAGATCCTGCCACAAGCAAAATTTGCATATAATGACTCACCTAACCGGAGCACAGGACAGATCCCATTCCAGATAATGTATGGAATGCAGCCAAGGGGAGTATCTAAGTTGAGAGACTTAGAGCAGAGCGAGTTCATGAGTGTTGGAGCGAAATATTTTGCAGCAGAGATGCAGGAGATCCATAGTAAGATTAAAGAATGGTTGCAGAGTTCCAACCAGGAATACAAGCGTAGAGTAGATCAGCACAGAAGAGAGCTTCAATTCGATGTGGGAGATTTGGTTTTAGTACACCTTAGAAAAGAAAGGTTCCCAAGGGGAACATATAATAAACTGAAGATGAAAAAGATAGGGTCGTGTAAGATTTTACGAAAATTTGAGGCAAATTCTTATGAGATAGAATTTCCAGATGGTGTGGGAATATCACCCATATTCAACATAGAATATTTGTATCCTTAAAGAGTAGATGAAGCAGGAGGAGTAGAAAGTCAGAAGGAAATTCAGTGGGTTAAAAAAATGCATGTAGTTGAAAAGCCGCAGATGGAAAAGATCATTGATCAGAGAGTTAGCAAGAAAACCTGGAGAAAGACATATCTTGAGTATTTGGTAAAGTGGAAAGGACACCCGATTGAGGATGCCAGTTGGGAAAGTGAAGAAGATATCCAAAAACATGGACAAACGGTGTAGGATCTCATGGACAGGAGTCCATAAATTTTTTTCATCTAGAGGAGTATGATGCAGGAGCATCGCAAGAAAGCGCAAGTGGAGGATAGTTGGATATGCACCAGCATGCATTTTGAAGACATTTTGAAATTTAAAAGATGAAACATTAATGTAATAGATGGAAGGATGTAATTACTCTTAAATGTTTTGGGGATTGTAATGCAAGTCTTGAGTGTTGCTCTCATCTGTCGATTGGAGGCATTTAATGTAATAAATGTAAAGTAGTTGTAGTCTTTAATTTCAATAAGATAACTTAGAATTGTAGGAGGGAAAACTCAAGAAATCTCCCTCGTATGTATGGTATTGTATCATTATTCTCATTGTAAGATAGTAGAGAAAGAGAGCATAGGAGAGCATAGAAGAAGATAAATTGTAGAAGTTGTTTGAGTAGATAGTTGTTGCTATTGAAACCATGTAAAAAAGAACTTGAATTGATATAATAAGGCTTTGATCCAATTTCATCGTGTTGTTATGGTTATTGTTTGCATCTATTGAATTGTATGTTTACAATTTAATTATATGCTCTATTTGCATTTGTTTCAATGCGTATGTGTATGATTTCATGTTGAATGTATGAAGTCTACGAGAGGTAGAGTATGAGTTTCAATTGTTTCTCATCTTGAGAATTCCTGCAAGGAGTGTAGTGAAGGTCCACAAGGAGTGCGTTGACAAGATTCTGAGTTTTACCTCAGAAAATATCAAGAGAGATAGAGTTGTTCTTATACCAACATAAGTGAAAATATAGCACAGAGTCATGTAAGGTGGGCACAGGCCAGGTTGGAGTCTTAGAATTTTTTCCAACCCAAGGAAGCGGTTGAAGAAATTTTTTCGGAAGGAGTGCACGGAGTTGGAGTGTTTGGATAATCAGATATTATTGTGGAAGGTCGTGAGGAGTGCGTGCAAGAATTCTCTAGAATCCTTGAGTTTGCAGTAAGAACCAAACTCAAGAAGGATAAAGACTTCGAAGAGTTTGAAGGAGGACAAGGGTCGAAGTCACCTCGCAGAAACCAAGATCAGGAGGAAAGATGCCATGTTATTTGGTGAGGAGTCTTTGAGATCCTGAACAGACGGTTGAAATTCTTGGAGGGAGAAACATTGATTTTCCATGGACCGTTGGATCCAGTAGATCAGCGAAAAGGATAGGACTGAGTGTCTTTCAACACTCACAAGCTCAAGAGAGATAACAGATGTTATATCTCGAGGAGTGTGAGTTGTCAATTGGGCGCTCTGAGATATCGACATTTCGGGAGTCGGGAGTGTGGAGAAAGTTGTTTTCGGGAATTGCGAGTCACGAAATCCTGATAGGAGAAGCAAGAATCTAGAGCATTGGATCACGAGAACCCAGGACCGTTGATCTAGCATAAGTGGTCTTAGTGATTTCGGACTTCGGGAGAAGGGGAGAGGACCACTTCAAAAATCCTCGATATGCGAAATCCTGACGTGATCTGGACCGTCAGATCGTGGGAATAATCGGGACCGTTGATCTGTTGTGAAGAAATATCAGCATTTCGGATATCAGGCGAAGGGAGAAAATCTACATTGCATATCCTTGATACGTGAAATATCGACGTGCTCGAAGGTTGGGCCCCAGGTAACAGTCGAGGGTCACATCAGTGAAGAGTTGAAGGGAGGAGCTAGGGACCATTAGCCCATTTCAGGATTTCGGGAATCAGAGGAGTTGAGGTGCCTTGCAGCAGATGTCGCGATATTGTGAAACCCGACGTGCCTTTTGGGGTTAAGACTGTGGTCATGTCGGTGGTCACGTGGAGTGGAGGTTCACATCTAACACATGTTCGCAAGGGTGGGGCTTAGAAAAGGACCTATGGTCTTTAAGTGTTGAAGGTTCCAATAGGGACCAAGGAGTCATTTCAGCGCAAGAATTTGAAGATCCAAATACCGGGAGGTCAACAGATCTTGTTGAGGTGGGGGTCTGTGTCAAAAATGAAATAATGGAAGGGAAGAAGAACGATTATTGTTCATGAAATTAATTAAGTGATCCATAAAATATTCAGTGAAAAGAGATGCACCAACCAACAATCATTACGAACAAATAACAATTATTGTTCCTAATCAAATATCCAACACACTGCCATCACAAGATAATATGCATTTCAAATAATCTGTAAAGAGCATTTTGTTATTTTCTTTGCATCTTATAACAATTTCCAAATAGTAACCATTCCATTCTGTTAACCATCAAAATCAACCACTGCTCATACATTACTTCAATCAACAAATATACTCAAATTCATGTTTCCAAAATTAACAATGAAGTCACAGTATCACTGCAATCAAGTCTATCATTTTAAATGCAATGATATTCGTTAAACATATAGGCAGTAACCAAATAATCTAGATTGAATTGCCAAAACCCGAATTGAGAATTAAACAGACAACAACCACCATTCCAAAACAAGCTATGCGCCGAATAATTCAATCATGCAAGTGTAACTCCATCACTGTGTAAGCTCAGTTTAATGTGACTCTAAAAAGTTGGGCCACCCATCCAACACGACGAGGTATCAACAACAAGCTTGTATCAACAAATGATCGGGCTGCAACAAAACATGCTTAAAACCCTGTGGGTATCCCTGAGTGTGAAACCTAGGCCATCCATGTTATACACAGTGCGCAACCAACAAGACACCATGATGCAACATTTCCACTTAACAAAAACAAACACACAGTCACAACAATAACTCAACCCATCGTGCTGAGCCATCAATTTAATACAATATTTCTTCAATTTAGTCACACTGTAATCGATTATGATATGTATGTTTGGCTCATACAATCAGACAACCATAAGCATGCAATTTTCATACACTCTTCTTGGTTGCAATAACCAATTGGCCCCAAAAGAAAACCACAGTCACCATGACCATTATTTCATTGTGAAAAAACACCATACCCACAACGCGGCATGCATGAGCAACATCAAGCATTTGTAACCAATGACATCTAAACATCCAAACAATCCTTAGTGAAAAATACCAGTGACTATGTATCAACCAACCAATCCATTACTATCATAAAATCAATCGACCTAACAAGCTATGACAACCATGCATACCCATGCATCAATTCGAATTGGGGCAGCGGCCTTCTCCATTAAACAATAATGAGTTATTAAACATAAGGAGAGCGACTGTGTAATTTGATTTGTGCCAATAACAATGCAGGATTTGTCATTATTATCACAGAAGCAGTAACTAAATTCCAAACCAATACGATTGTCATATGACCAACTGGGTGAGTCTGTATTCAAAGTAATCGACCATACATTTAATCCACAATAACCCATAGCAAACTTGATAGGCCCGAAAATCTTGTCTATAAAAATCCAGACTGGAGGGTAAAGGTTTGTTCTGTAGTGGACACAGGGAAAGCAGAGCCAATTCCTTGTAGTGGTGAAAACTCTGAGGCCAATGGTGTACACATAGAGAGTACCATGATTCATTCATGGACTGGTAACAATCCATGGCAGGGGGCCATAGCAAAAAGGTGAGGCTCCCTTTCGGCCTAGAAATGTTATTTAACGCACATAGGCTATAAACCTCATGTTCTTCATTCAAATTACCACAGTATTGAGGTGAAGACAAGGCTGAGTCAAGAATAGAACACCCACTTTGCGACCCTTAGTGGTGGAATAAACCAATTCCCAAGTGAACGAAACACAGTGACACAGAAAGCCTCCAACCACTAAACCCATAAAATCTAGAGACTTGGCATAGATGCGAACGTGTGAGGACAGCCAGTCGACCCAAAAAGCAACAAAATCTTCCCTCTAAAACAAGCAAGGATAACAAAGAGCTAACACCTGGGGTGACCAATAACTTCTATGGACAATGTTTTTGCAGAACAACCATCAATGCTTCATTCCAAGAACACATTTTTACACAGTTGTGATACTTAAGAAAACACAAAACAATACACTTGAGCCAGTAATCATTTCATAACCAGAGCAGAGTCACGAATGAACAAAAAAAGAACATACCTATAATCAAATTTCTTAAAATGTGAGTTGGTCGAGCAGTTCCTCTATGCTAATAATTTGGAGCATAACCACAACAACAAGATTGAACAATAGCCCGGCTAGGGTGGCAGCTAACGAGAAGAGTAAAGGTGAAGTGCAATAAATGCACGTCACCTCCACCCACAATGCATTAATTCATCATTACATGCCAACGAGTTCTTCATTAACACCATCAATCAACCCATGTATTGAAACCATCACCCATTAAAACCAACAGCATGGCCATATCACCCTTCTAACTTATGCCATAACATAATTCAACCTAGTTCCATATAATTCAGCAATTCACATAACCATTAACACTATTACCTTTCCAAATGTGCCACCAACATTACATACCATATGTGTATTAACCATATAACTCAATCAAAATTGCATAACCATTTACTTGCTAGCTAGGATTTAACAATAATCGTTAAGTCTTTCATGCATGTAGTATAGTATATAGGATAGATTTAAATTCTTCCCCTTTGCAATTGTTTCTCATTTCCTTCCAATTGTTTGCATGTAGTATTGCAGAATTAGATCCCTTTTCTTTGCATTTGTTATAGTAATTCTTCCTTTCTTCAAACTGCCTTTTATGTGTTTTCACTAACATGTTTGTTGTGCAGGTGCGATGAGAACATATGGAAATGATATCAATGAATAGCATAGGCCATAATAACATAAGGAACCAACATTTCATAATCTCAATCCATAACCAATAACAAAAGATCTCATCAACCATGTAAGCCATGTCGCACATCACCACAACATAAAAAATGAACAGATCTGATCTTCAATAGTTCAAGGGGGTCCCACCTACTAGTATTATTTAGCTTTTATAATAATAGGCTTTATTAACGCTTTGCGGTCAAAACTTCGTTGACAATTTTAATCGTCAACAAACTGGCGACTGCACAGGAAAATTTGTTTCCAATAGATATAGAACTCAGAACTCATGGTTTCACGGACCAAGAACAATAATTTTAGAAGATGTAACCAGAATAATTATGCAACAGGGGGGAGTGAGCGGATTTAATGGAAAGATGATCGGGAATTTGGGAATAATTGATGAAAAGTGTTAAGTATGAGGGGTTTTTACCACTGTATGCATAATCATTCAACTAGAATATGCTCTTAACTTTCAAGGAGGAAAACTTATAGACTTGCTCTTAAGATCTCAATGGATGAAGAAATGGCAAGAAGAAGCGGGAAATAACCAATTCCTTATAAGACAACAGTGGAAATATGTAACAATTTCAAGGGCCCTTCAGAGGAGACATTATAATAGTTGTGTAAGCTTGATTGTTATTGGCTAGCAATGCTTTGCAAGAGTGTCACTGTGGCATAATTGATCCAACATCATATCTTGATCAAACACTAAAAGATGAAAAGGACAAAATTCACAACATAAGTAATAATGCGGAAATTAAAATAGCAGCAGTAAAAGACTCAATTGAAAGAAGCAAGGAAATAAAAATTAACTTAGAAGGTAGAAATCAAGGTATTGTAAGCATAGAAAAGAAGCACAAAATTGAAAGAATAACTAGGCTACTAGTATATAGAAAATCCAATCAGCATTAGAACCTTTCACATTGGTCCCTCGCAATACCTCAAGCGAGAACTACTAGTGCTGTAGGAAAACAATTGTCTATGTAATTCCTTTAAAATGTATGAGTTATTGTCCAAGACAAAAGTAATCTGGAAATGACCCAACACTTGGAATTCTTATGTAATCATCATCCCTTTGACGCACATGATTAAATCATCAAGATAAGCATGGAGATTGACCAATTCATTGAAGGTTGTGTGTATAGGATTTTCAAAGGTGGTGCTTGCATCAATTAAGCCAGAAGGCAGGAATTTGTAAGGCGTAGTATCAAAATTAGTAATAAAAGTGGTTTTGTGAACATTTTCCCCTTTTACTTTAATTCTCTTGTAACCCAACAAACTATCAAGTAAGGGCCCCAACTATGACTCTACAACTTGTTGCAAAAATATTCACATATTGAGAGGAGGGAAGGGATTTCTCATAATCACTTGCCTGAAAGTTCGAAGACTAATATAGGTTCTAATATTATCAGTGGTCCTCGAGGATGGTTCCCAATTTGAAACCCACTAAGGGTGGAATGAAAAAAACATTCCAGCACTTAAGAAATCTCTTAACTCCCTTCGAATGGGTGCTTCCAGTGCATAATTAACAAGTTCTTGTTTTTGTCTAGCTAGTTTCATAACATGCTAAACAAGACCATGATCAAAACCATGAAGATCCTCATAAGACCAAGAAAAAACCTTTTGAGATTCACTGAGTAGCCTGGTGGACCCCATCTCTTTTCTAACAGAACATTGGACATTTATTTTAACATCCATTGAAGATTCAAGTTTCCTAATGTTCAGGAGGATGGTTTCAACCAACTTCTTTCGTAACTCCTCTTCTTTCTTTTTTTATTTGTTGCCTACAATAGTCAATGAAAATGAACTCTCAAGAGGAGTCAAGCCCTTAGGAATCTCATTATTTTCTGTGGATATAATATCCTCGGGCTTAAGAGGTTCATTTTGAATGACAACACAAATGATCTCATTGTTAGGGAGGGCCTTCCAAGATCCTTCCTTTTCAGGAATGTATGAGGATGTAGAGATTGAAAAGAACAACCAGGCCTATGAGGCAAGAGTTGTTGATTAGGAGAGACTGCAAAGACAGCTAACTGATCAGCCATTGAATTCAAATCCTTCTTAACATGAGTGATGTTGAAAGATAGAAGGTTCGATACAAGTTCCCAAATATTTTGGGAGTATTGTTCCATCAACTTGTTTCTAGGAGAGCATATCTTGCGTATCAGGTTCACAACAAGCTCAGAATTTCTGAAAACTGAAAGGTGACCACAACCAATATTAAGGGCGTTCTCAATGACTAATAATAGAGCTTCGAATTCGGCGGCATTGTTTGAACAAGCAAACTCTAACCTGTAAGACAGATTATGAATTTTTCATGCAGGAGAAACCAAGATAACGCCAGCCCCATTACCTTCACTAGAGCATGAACCATCAAAGTGCATATGCCATATATCATCATCTAAATCATTTTTTTCCAAAGGAATATTATCCTCTTCAAAAGAGATGGAATACACTCCTAGGTATTCTTTGATATAGTTTATGCTAGGTTGCATAACACTCTCTATGTAGGGTGAAATTATTCCCTCTCTAAGGACTATAATATTCTTACCATTCGAAGGAATGGATAAATGTGTCTCGTCGAGCGAGAGTTATCCACTTGTTAAGGCTTGCTAGTCTCTCCCCAAGATAATTGAGTAATTTCTTACAAGCATATCAATCACCTAAATGCTGAGAGTTGTCCTTATCTCAGGATGAGCGCATAAAACCAATGTTACATCCTTAATCTCGCCCATGGTTGTTTGTTGTAGAATATTATAGGAGAGCATGCTTTTGGAGTTTCCATTTGTTCAAGACAATCCTATCTCTTCCATAATAATCTTTGACATCACACTTGGGCCTAAACCCCCATCGATGAGGCAACAATGGGTAATCTTATCAATGATCTTTACAGAAATATAAAAAGGGGGATTTTTTACAGGGTATCTAAATTTATGTACACCTACTTTATTTACAGAAGAATCCTCTTCATCTACCTCTTCAGAAAGATTGGCTACAACGGAAGCTTTTCCTTCCATGAATTGTTTCAGATGCATCTGTTGTTTAGGGATGAAAACCATGTCTAGGAGGGTTTCATATGCTTTGATGTTGGCCAATTGATTAAAGATATTGTATTTGGAAGAGGGAAGAGGGGGAGTGATTCTTTGACTCTCAGGAATTTTAGGAACCTAGGAAGTAGCAACGGTTGAGGACGAGCTAGGGCTAGAAGAACTACGAGGAGGGTTAAATTTTCCCTTGGGAGCATAGGATTTGTTCCTAGTATTAATAACCATGACATCCTCTGGTTCCACAAAGTCTAGGACATCGATAGTATCTTCTGGTCTCTTACCAAATATCTTATCTCTGGCACTCTTATTTACCTCACATGTGGTTTCTTCGTGGTGCTCCTCACAAAAGTTACACCAACTTCGAGGCAGGATAGCCTTAGGCTGAAAATTGTTTTCAACTGGATTTCTAAAGAGGGGTGCAGAAGAGGATGAAGCTCTAGGGGTGAGAGGGGAGAAAATACCCTTCCTCTCAAATGTTATCATATGATTGTTCATATCTTGTACTAGTTGTAAGAGAGCAAACATGTTTGTCTGTCTAACTGATTCTCCTTGGGGAAGACCAATTTTTTCAATCCATTCTTCATACTCTGAGAAAGTATGCAGAGCGGAACCGAGATTATCAATGGATTTTTCCTCAAGCCTATGACGGTAGGGAGAAGGCAATGCATTGTAGTAATGCATTAAAGTGGCTTGGTTCTGAGGGTGGATAAGTTTGGGGATTTGATTGTACAACTTGGTGAAATGCAAGTTGAAATAATTGGTGGTCTCACCATCTTTATAAGTGACGTTATTGTATTCCCTTAACTTCTCAGCAGGGCTTTTGGATTGCCCATAAGTGGATCGGAACCAATATATTAATTCCTCCCAAGTAGACTGGATCTTAGGAGGAAGGTCAAAGAAGTCGTTTGTAGCCTTTCCTTCCAAGGAATTGACGAACAAGCGCATGCAGGTGTCATTGTCATTGGCCCCTATGTTATGAAAAGAATTAGAAAATTCCACTAGGTGTTCATTGGTACTGACAGTGTTATTCCCCGAAAAATTAGGCAGGTACTCTTTAAACTTTGGAAGTGGACAAGTAGCAGGTTCTAGGTTAAGAGGAGAGGACACATGCCACAGTGTGGTTGTGGCGTCTTCTTTGAACTGAAAAAGTCCATACTTTTTTATGACTTTGCTGGGATTTGTGGTAGATTGGACAGGGATGTGGTGGCTATATAAGCTATTGATCATTGATGATGATGAATATTGAGAAGATGAAGCACTTCCAGTGCCACCAGAGCCTCCACTAGATGCCATCCTATGGGTGATAGGCGAGGGAAATAAATATGAGTTGGATGAATCAGATAAAGTCCTCCTTAGATCACTTTGTTGGACACATAACACAATGTTTCTTCTTCCTATTTTTGTAATAGGATTGATCTCAGGTGAAAAGCCTCTTATTCTTCTATAAGCATGAGAATCTAAGGACATGAAAGAAAGGCCAAAAATGAAGAAACAAAAGGTTACTGTTGATTTCTAGGTTGTCTACGTCTAGCTTTCAATTGTTCTTGAATACTAATATCTCGTTCAATCTCTTCCCAAGAATGGTTAAGCTCAGCACGGGTCCTGGCAGTGTCTAAAATAATATGAAACAAGTTCAAAGCAATGTTGGTCTGGTCTTGTAGACCGGGCTCAAGATTGGGCTTCCTTGCAACAAGAACAATTATTAATAGTAAAACAGTCAAAGAATCAATTTCAGAAAAGAAAGATGTATCGATGAAAAATCGAATATAAAAATTAACCGGAGAGATATCAAGGATCTCCCCAGTATGGTTTCCATATAAATGTTGAGGAAAAGATATGAAATGATCTTACTCAAGCATTTTCAGATTCTGCTTAGCTAAATAAAAATAGACGGGAATATCACCCTATGTTTATAGACAACAAAAATAACATCCTAACTCACAAGTATTAATTACGAGTGCTTAGGCTAGTCTTTTATCAACAAAAAGCTTTCTGGAAATTCACTTTTTATGTAATTTTCTGAACATATCAGTTGCTAAAATAAATGTAAAGATAGAAGAAAAGTCACCAAGATGATAATCAAGACAGATGAGACATAAAGCAATCCTTTATTTCATTCAAATTCACCAAAGAGTCATTTTCTTTACAAAATCTCATGCATAAATTTTGGACCAAAGTCAAACTTAGACATCCTCGATGGAACATACAAAATGACCTCTGATAGAAAACCAAAACTTAACTCTAAAATATGGATCAGGTTGCCATAGATTTTTGCCCACTCAACTCTGCACAATAGCCTTTGTCAGTCATGAAAACTAATTCACAAACATACAAGTCTACACAGACTATCAAAGATAGATCAACACCTCTAAAAAACAAGTGTTGGATGATGTGATTCAACCCTGAATATTGATGTCTACAATAAGACCCTGCTATCATTAAAGATAATTAGGCTTGTGATGAATAAATGAATGAATGAAAACTGAACTATCTCAACATAAACTCAAAGACCAAACCTTAGTATGCTTCAGCTTCTATCCTCCTCTTGTTTCTCCCTTTCCTCTTTCTTTTAACAAATTAGAATTGGTTGAAGTAGTTGAATGAACTCATTAGTTAAGTTAGTTAAAAAACTCAACTAATTTTAGCTAGGGGGAAGAGTAATAATTATAATAAGGGTCATAATAAATAATAACTAGTAGGTGGGACCCCTTGTGACTCCCTTTTGTTCATAAAAATCATAACAATCATAACATAACCATTAGTTAAGTAAAACACGCCTGCTTGTGTCACCCATCAACGTATTCACTTTTGGAAATTTTAGCTCATGAAATTTGAAATTATTTTCAAAAATATTACTCATATATCCAAAATAAAACATGTTGTCCAAAATTTCCTGAAGTCAATAGTCATCAACAATGGATAAAAATAAAAACTCAAAAGCCATATTTTCCATTATGCGATGCAAACCTTCCTTGATTGTTGTTGTCACCTCTTGATTTTCCTGAATTTTCCTTTGGCTGTGCAGATCCTTTAGGCCTAATCTCACTGATCACGTGGGAACAATCGTCCCTCAAATGCATCCGGGAAGACATGGATTTGTTAGAGCCATTAGAGGGTGAGGAAGGGGCAGCAGTGGCTTTTCCTTTGTCAAGGGCATGGTGGGAATCAGTCTTCAATCTCTTGCTAGCATGAGAGGATTGAAATGGTGAGTGGTTAGGGGAAACTTAGAAAATGGGTTTAATAGGCGGAGGAGTAGGCAAGGACAAGTTGGGCCAGCCACGATGTTGGGAGACTGTCGGGTGGACAATCTCCTGCCATCCATCATTTTCTGGGACCTCGAGTTGCAATGAGACATGAGGAGGTACGGGGATATCGGGGGCTTGTGGGGCTTGGAAAGGAGGCCTTTTAGGCCTAGGTTGGACTATTCCCTACCCAATCCAATTGAAAAATCCAGCATGAAACAATTGGTCGATCTCTTTTGAATCAACATCAAAATGTATGGGGTAGCCCCCGGGGGGCAGCTCAATTGGCAAGTGCCGTGATATAGAGTGTTATGTACGATGAGGTTTCAAGTTCAAATCCCCCCGACTTACCCGTGCCTGCGGAAGGGGCATACATATGGCACCTGGAGGTTATAGTGGTAGCGGTCGGAATCGACCCCGTGTCACGCGAGTACGAGACCGGCCCA
>ML792065.1:133240-166063 GCA_009831015.1 Picea engelmannii
TCCTTGGCCATGGTTACCTCAACTAAAAAAAATCATCATGCATGCGTGACTGATTAGAAAATAGTCTTTTAAATAACCATACATGACAACTCTTAAAAATATGAAACAGATTTGGCTCAGCAATGTATCAGACTCATGCAATCCAATCCATACAAATTGCTTTACTGTTAATCAATGAGCAGGGGGTGAAAAGGGTTCTGGGATATGCGAGGGGTTTGTATTGAGACAAACATGATGCACTGAGGGGGAAAAGAACATGGTTACTGCTCAATGACAACAACAATCAATTACAAAACAAACCAATAAAGCATCACTATAATCCACACAAGACATTGCCACTTTCAACTGTTTTCACACCAAATTTCTCTTGACTGTAATCAATCTCAAAATAGGGAGTGAAAAAATGAATATGGGAATATGATGGGATTTGTAATTAGCGTAAAATGAAATAATGGAAGGGAAGAAGAACGATTACTGTTCATGAAATTAATTAAGTGATCCATAAAATATTCTGCAAAAAGAGATGCACCAACCAACAATCATTGCGACCAAATAACAATTATTGTTCATAATCAAATATACAACACTTTGTCATGATAAGACAATATACATTTAACACAATCTGTAAGGAGTGTTTTGTTCTTTTCTTTTCATCTTATAACAATTTCCAAACAGTAACCATTCCACTCTGTTAACCATCAAAATCAACCACTACCCATACATTACTTCAATCAACAAATATACTCAAATTCATGTTTCCAAAATTAACAATGAAGTCACAGTATCACTGCAATCGGGTCTGTCATTTTAAATGCAATGATATTCATTAAACATATATAGGCAGTAACCAAATAATCAAGATCGAATTGCCAAAACCCGAATTGACAATTAAACAGACAACAACCACCATTCCAACACAAGCTATGCACCGAATAATTCAATCATGCAAGTGTAACTCCATCATTGTGCAAGCCCAATTTAATGTGAATCTAAAAATCTAGGCCACCCATCCAACACGATGAGGTATCAACAACAAGCATGTCTCAACAAATGATCGGGCTGCAACAAAACATGCTTAAAACCCTATGTGTATCCCTGAGTGTGAAACTGAGGGCATCCATGTTATACATAGTGTGAAACCAACAAGACACCAGGATGCAACATTTCCACTTAACAAAAACAAACACACAGTCATGGAAATAACTCAACCCATCATGTTGATCCATCGATTTAATACAATATTGCTTCGATTTAGTCGCACTGTAATCTATTATGTCATGTACGCTTGTCTCATACAATAAGACAATCATAAGCATGTAGTTTTCATACAGTCTTCCTGGTTGCAATAACCAATTGGCCCCAAAATAAAACCACAGTTACCATGACCATTATTTCATTGTGCAAAAACACCATACACACAACGCAGCATGCGTGAGCAACATCAAGCATTTGTAACCAATGCCAGCTAAACATCCAAACAATCCTTAGTGAAAAATACTAGTGACTATGTATCAACCAATCAATCCATTACTGTCATAAAATCAATCGACCTAACAAGTTGTGACAACCACGCATACCCACACATCAATTCGAATTGGGGTAGAAACCTTCTCCATTAAACAATACTGAGTTATTAAACATAAGGAGAGTGACTTTGTAATTTGAGTTGTGCCAATAACTATGCAGGATTTGTCATTATTATCACAGAAGCAGTAACTAAATTCCAAACCAATATGACTGTCATATGACCAACTGGGAGAGTCTGTATTCAAAGTAATCGACCATACATTCAATCCACAATAACCCATAGAAAACTTGACAGGCCCGACAGACTTCTCTATAAAACTCTAGATTGGAGGGTAAAGGTTTGTTCTGTAGTAGACACAGGGAGAGCAGAGCCAATTCCTTGTAGTGGTGAAAACTCTGAGGCCAATGGTGTACACATAGAGAGTGCCATGATTCATTCATGGATAGGTAAGAATCCATGGCAGGGGGCCATAAAAAAAAGGTGAGGCTTCCATTCGGCCTGGAAATGTCGTGTTCTTCATTCAAATTACTACAGTACTGAGGTGAAGACAAGGCTGAGTTCAGAACAAAGCACCCACTTCATGACCCTTAGTGGTGGAATCAACTAATGCCCAAGTGAATAAAACACAGTGACGCAGAAATCCTCCAACCACTAAACCCATAAAATCCAGAGACTTGGCATAGCTACGAACACGTGAGGACAACCATTCGACCCAAAAAACAACAAAACCTTCCCTCTAAAACCAGTAAGGATAACCGAGAGCTAGCACCTGGGGTGACCAATAACTTCTATGGACAATGTTTTTGTAGAAAAACCATCAATGCTTCATTCCAAGAACACATTTTAACACAGTTGTGATACTTAGGAAAACACAAACCAATACACCTGAGCCAGTTATCATTTCATAACCAGAGCAGATTCACAAATGGCCAAAAAAAGAACATACCTGTAATCAAATTCCTTAAAATGCGAGTTGGCCGAGCGATTCCTCTCTGCTAAGAATTCGGAGCATAGCCACAACAGCAAGATCAAACAATAGCTCGACTACGATGGAGGATAACGAGAGGAGTAAAGGTGACGTGTAGTAAATGCACGTCGCCTCCACCCACAATGCATTAATTCATTAGTATATGCCAACGAGTTCTTCATTAACACCATCAATCAACCCATGTATTGAAACCATCACCCATTAAAACCAACAACGTGGTCATATCACCCTTCTAACTTATTCCATAACATAATTCAACCTAGTTCCATATAATTCAACAATTCGCATAACCATTAACACTATTACCTTGCCAAATGCGCCACCAACATTTCATACCATATGTGTATTAACCATATAACTCAATCAAAATTGCATAACCATTTACTTGCTAGCTAGGATTTAACAATAATCATTAAGTCTTTCATGCATGTAGTATAGTATATAGGATAGCTTTAAATCCTTCCCCTTTGCAATTGTTTCTCATTTCCTTCCAATTGTCCACATGTAGTATTGCAGAATTAGATCCCTTTTCTTTGCATTTGTTATAGTAATTATGTCTTTCTTCAAACTGCCTTTTATTTGTTTTCACTAACATTTTTGTTGTGCAGGTGCGATGAGAACAGATGGCAATGATATCAGTGAATAGCATAGGTCGTAATAACATAAGGAACCAACATTTCATAAGCTCAAACCATAACCAATAACAAAATATCTCATCAACCATGTAATCCCTGTCACACATCACCACAACATAAAAAATGAACAGATCTGATCTTCAATAGTTCAAGGGGGTCCCACCTACTAGTATTATTTAGCTTTTATAATAATAGGCTTTAGCAACACTTTGTGGGCAAAACTTCGTTGACAATTTTAATCGTTAACAAACTATTGACTGTCGCTCAAAGCAGTCACTGGTGGCCAAAGTGAAAGCCTCTGAATCAAATGTGGGTTCTGAATCTGAGTTAGAACCAGAAAGGGGAAGATGGATCATTGACGTAGAACCTAGTGCCACCGTTTCTACCACCAAGCTCCATCTTGATGAACCAGATGAGCCAGAAGAAGGAGAGCGCCTCTTCCATTCACAGATGTGGGTAAAAGGCACCCCACTGCACTTCATCATTCATAGCGGTAGCTAGAAGAACCTCATCTCAGTAGATCTTGTCAATCTGTTGGCCTTGCCGAAAACGCCACACCCACAACCCTACACCATTAGATGGCTCTGCCAAGGAAGCGATCTCCGCGTCAGCCAACAGTGTCGACTGTCGTACGACATCAAGCCCTTCAAAGATGAGGTATTGTGTGATCTTGCTCCTCTCAAAGTTTGTGATGTTCTTTTGGGCCAACCTTATTTATGGAAACATCATGTGGTATATGAGTCTAGGCCTCGTAGTGTTATTATTACTTTGAACATGAAATTGTACAGGATACCCAAGGTAGTCCCACCTAGTTCTATTTCCTTGATCTATTCTAAGCAATGTAGGAAGGTCATCTCTCAGATGGGGAAGTTTTTCTTCTTCGTGATTCTCTCTCGGAATGAGTGAAATATCACAGCCACATCCAAGGTCTATGCGGCCAACCTCTCCACACAGTAGAGGCAAGTAGATAAGGTCATCAAAGAATACTCGGATATCTTCTCCTCATCTACCGGGGTACCTCTGCACTGTCAGGTCAAGCACCCCATCGATCTTCCCCCGACACACCACTGCCCAATGGGCTAGTCTATCACCACTATATGTTAGAGAATGAGGAGATCAAGCGACATATCCAAGAACTGCTCCAAAAGGGGTGTTGATATTATGGTAGCTGGGGGAGGTATTTACCTCCATGTGTAAACCTGACGAGAATAGAATATTCTGGGAAGCAAGAAGAAACCCTAATTAGTTGGCTAATAACCCTAGAAGACAAGTCAGCTCAAGAGAATGACATGTGTTAGGTTATTACCCTCCAAGAAAAGAAGTCGGCTAAAGGAAATGTTATATACTAAAGAATTAGTACCAAGAATGAGAAGTCAACCTAGGCAGTTTGTCAATTTTAGTATAAATACAAGAGTCCAGTCTTCATTCTGGCAGACATTCTCAGAACTATAGAAGAAACACTTTTGCGCACTGCAATTGGCCAGTTGTGAGCAAGTTTGGAGGAGATTTTTTGTTGCAGCTATTGTAGCTAACAGATTTCGGTTTTGTCTTGGACTATCTCTTGGCTATGGTTTGGACTCTCTGATAAAATCTTGTTACTCTTAATTGGTGTGCTATCCTTGGAGAAAGGTGCGCCACCCTTTGTTTGGCTATCTAGCCTAGGGTTTTCTTCCAGAATGATTCTCTGTCAAGGTTAAGGTGCTTGGGGGTGGCTTCGGCCTATGGTTGGGTGACAATAGTGATATTGTCTATGGTTAAACAAGCGCATCCATCATATTCTAATAGGTTATGGGCCCACACCTCCTTCATTCAATCTAACCACTGGAAGGGAGAAAATCCATAAGGATACTAAGCTCATTGAAGAACTGCCACTAGGGTTTCGAGCATGAGCAATTACTAAATCACTGTCACTAGGGTTACTAGCAGGTGCAGTTGTAGAAACCCTAACCCTTTCGTTGAGGCACCTTAAGTGAAGGGATTGACCTAATTTTCAAATATACCAGTGCACCCTAACCTAGCACATCTCCTGGTACTCTCAGCAAGATAAGACGTCAAGTTTGAGTTTTTGGTCAAATCTAGGGTTAACCAAATCAAAGCAGCCATGACTTACTCTATGAAGTTATAAAAAAAGTTAGAAGGGGCTTCTAACTTCAGAGCATGGAATACAAGGATTGATATCATCCTTTCCAAGAACAAAGTGTTGGATATTGTGAAAGGAAAGATCGTGGAACCAAAGTTTGAAGAAGGAAAAGAGAAGGAGCCACAGAACATTGTTGTTATGGAGAAGTTCAAAGACAATGACATCAATTCCATGAGTATCATAGTGGATTCTATAAAAGACCACCTGATACCCTACATATCCCATCTTGATTCGTCTAAGAAGATGTATGATGCCCTAACAAACCTCTTCTCAGTCAGAAACATTGGACAAGTAATGAATCTGAAGAATGAGCTCTGTGACATGAAGATGAATGATGATGACAACATAACATCATAATTTGTGAGAATCTCTCAGTTAAGATATCAACTACAAGCTATTGAAGAGATCATTTCAGAGAAGGAACTAGTAAATATAGTACTTAATGGTCTTCCCAAGACATGGGATGCATTTGTCGCAAGCATGAACACAAGGAAGGAGTATCCTACTTTTAAAGAAATTTGGACTTGCTATGCACAAGAAGAATCGAGGATTAGTGAAAAAGACAAACCCCAAAATAAATACGATGATCAATCCTTCACAACAAGATTCAAGAATTGCAAGAACAAAAGGAATTTTGGCTCAAGGAAGAAGCCAAATCAAGAGAAAGATATGTCATAAATGCAATGCTTCAACTGTCGAAAATATGGTCACTACAAGAATCATTATCTCGAGCTAAAGAAAAGGAAGGAGACACACAAAGCATCAGTTGTTGAAGAAAAGGAATCCTCAAAGATGACCAAGCAGGATAAAACAAACTTCTTCTTTTAAGACAAGGTAACAATACTCTTCATAGTTCTTGTACATACCATGTTTTCTATACATATCTTGCATATCTATTTCTTAGAAGATAATATGTTCAAAGAGAAACTATACTTATGGAATAACAACAAGATAAGGACTACTATCACTATGACTATAAGACAATCTGCAAAGATAAGCTGAAATCAGAATCAATCTTGAAGAAACCTAGAAGAAGTAAAGACAGAAAGAAGTCAACAATCAAGAGGAAATTGGAAAAATATTTTTGACGCTTTGCAGAAGGCAATAAGGATGAAAACAGAAGTGTGGACTGTCTTAGATGGAGAGAGTTGATTATATATTAACAAAAAGAAGAGCATGCATTCATACATGAAGCAAGGATTAGGAGGGAGCTAATCCTATGATCCATTGAAGATGATGAAGTATATATCCATGGTAGCAGCCATGAAAAGCAGTACGTGTTCAGTTTCACTTTAGAAGAAGTCTTCTCCGAAAGAGAAGCATCAAAGTATACCTAGTTGTCCATCCACATCCATGATCCTATGATGAAAGGAAGAAGATGGAATCTATAGAAAACTCCTCAAACTCAAGAGCTAAAGAGAAACATGAGAAAGAACATGAAGATTCCAAGAGAGAAAGAAAATATAGAACAACCAGTCATTGTATCGAGAATCAAAAGACTACTAGCCTTATATGAACTCACTAAAAGCAATCAAGAAAAGGAAATGAAAGCTAATATGAAGAACATTGTATGGAAGACTCATGAATGTAAGCATTGCGAGATCCAAAACTAGAGGTTCTCCCATATGGAGGGAGAAGACTATGATGATTGCTTGTTCCAGTAAACCAGATATACCTCTACATGAGCCATTATATCATCCGCAATATCCATGGGTTGGAATTGACATCAGATGAATGCAAATATTGTTCTCCAGAATAATTGAACAAAGAGCATATGTAGAGAAACCTCAAGGCTTTGAGGTATACCAGAAAGAGACCCTTGTATGCAAATAAAAGAATATTTTGTATGGACTCAAACAACTTGGTGAAAAGATTCTCATGCACAACAGAAGCATGGTGAAAATATTCTATGATAAAAGTCATAATGGTTACTCAGAAGTCCAGGATGATGGATTGCTAATCCATGAAAAACTCTCAATGATGAAAGAAGAAGTGCCACATGGATATGTTCCAGTTTGAGCCTTGACACGATGTTATGAGCTAGCAAAAAACAAAGGAGATAAATTCAACTATGATATACTGCAATGATCAGAGCTATATGAAGCCTTCAGAGAAAACCAGTGTTCCAGAAAGACTAATGTACATTGAGATCAAGAATTACATTCTCCGCGATGAAGTCCAAAAAAAAGAGAAAGTGGTTCTCCAATATATATATCCACATATTAGAAGATAAGCAAACATTTTGGTAAAGCCTATGTCCAAGATGAAAGAGTTTGCATACTCAAGTTGGAGCTCATGGAGATGACTTCCTTATTGAAAAAGGAAGAGATGACTCCTAGGTTGGGAGGGAGCACTGATGTGTTATTGACTTATGGACAATCATTTTTCAGTTCGAAAAATGGTCCAAGATGAGCAATTCCTTTCCAGTTCGGAAAGTGGTTTGAGATTTCTAATGGACAGGCATTTTTCCAGTTCAAAAAATGGTCCACATCGAACAATCATTTTCGTAATGAAAATGGATAGATGGATTTTTGATGTACCATAGACAACGATTCCCCTTGTGGTCAACATTGGGAATGGTCTAGGAAAGTATCTCTTCTTGACGGTCACTCTTAGTAGTGGTTAAGAAGATTGGTCCGCCTTGTCGGACAATCATTCTTTCAAAGATCATAGTTGTGAGAAGTTTCAAAGAATGGTCTATTTTGGAGGTTGGTGCAGGACAACCATTTCCTTAGGAAATGGTCTGGACCGTCATTCCCTAGGGAAGATTCATTTTCTCCAGGTTTCACTTTGTTTAGTGTCGAAGTAATGGCCCAGATAGTTGAATGGTCCAGGTTCAACAATAAGGGACAGACATTCCCTAGGGAAGACTCATTCTCTCTAGGTTGCACTTTGTTTAGTGCCAAAGGAATGGCCCAGATAGGTGAATGGTCTAGGCTCAAAAATTGGGACAGTTATTATTCCTTGCTTGAGAAGAATAGTCCAGATAGCTCATCATTGATGTTTGACCTTCCGAGGGAAAATTCTCTTCCAGATCTCACAGATGTAAGTGGAAGAATGGCCCATATGATTCAGTTTATATCATAACAATGTTTTTTGTGCAAGTTGATATCAGATGATATGATTGTTATGGAGACTGTATGTCTCCAAACAATAGATGTATACTACTATGGTGGATGTGTTCAACTGATTGTGACTATGTGTCACTGATCAAGTATCTGTGTGTTACTTGGTGTGGCAGTGTACCAGTGGATTGTAGTTGTATACTACTATTGAATGGAATTGTTTTGATTGACTTGAAGACTATCAGTAGTGTTGGAAATGATTATCAGCTAGATGGATGATCAATCGACAGAGTTTCCCCAGACGAAAAATGGTTTGGGACATTTATTCTTCTAGTACATATGTCCAGATTAGAAGAATGGTTCTTGTGTCACTCTATGGAATGAGTGACTTATCCAACATCATGTATGATTACTCAGATGGAGTATGGTTTCGAGAGATGATGTGGTTGATGACACTGATAGTGATGATGGCACTCATTATCTAATCATGAGATAATCTATACGACTATGTTGATGCTACCGGGTGAATGGTATGTTTGTGCTCAAGATCATTACCTTCAATACCTCCCTAGATAGGAGGGAGTGTTCATATTATGGAAGCTGCGGGAGGTATTTACCTCCACGTGTAAACCTGACAAGAATAGAATATTCTGGGAAGCAAGAAGAAACCCTAATTAGTTAGCTAATAACCGTAGAAGACAAGTCGGCTCAAGAGAAAGACTTGTATTAGGTTATTAGCCTCCAAGAGAAGAAGTCAACTAAAGGAAATGTTATATACTAAAGAATTAGTACCCAGAATGAGAAGTCGGCCCAGGCAGTTTTCCATTTTTAGTATAAATACAGGAGGTCGATCTTCATTCTGGAAGGCATTCTCAGAACTGCAGAAGAAGCACTTTTGCGCACTGCAGTTGGCCAGTTTTGCGCAAGTTTGGAGGAGAGTTGTTGTTGCGGCTGCTGTAGCTAGCAGATTTTGGTTTTGGCTTGGACTATCTCTTGGTTATGGTTTGGACTCTCTGATCAACTCTTGTTACTCTTGCTTGTTGCGCTATCCTTGGAGAAAGGTGTGCCACCTTTTGTTTGGCTATCTAGCCTAGGGTTTTCTTCCATAATGATTCTCTGTCAAGTTTAAGGTGCTCGGGGGTGGCTTCGGCCTATGGTTGGGTGAAAATAGTGATATTGTCTATGGTTAAACAAGCACATCCATCATATTCTAACAAGGGGCACATTTGTCCCATCTCATCACCTTGTGGGATCCCAGTCGTGTTGGTACAGAAGAAATATGGAACTTAGCGACTTTGCATTGATTATCGGGCCCTAAATAAAATCACAGTCAGAAACCGATACCCAATTCCCCGAATCGATGACCTCCTTGATCAACTCGCGTGGCCAAATACTTCATTAAGATTGATCTGAAGTCTGGCTACCACAAAGTCTCGATAGAACAGATAGATGTATGGAAGACTGCCTTCAATTCAAAGGAAGGCATTTTTGAATGGTTGGTCATGCCCTTTGGTTTGACAAATTCTCCAGCCACTTTCATGAGGATGATGGACAATATCCTGCAACCATTCACCAATAATTTTGTAGTGGTGTATCTGTATGACATTCTCATTTACAATAAGTCTTGGGTAGAACACTTGCAGCATATTCAACAGGTTCTGCACACCCTACGACAACACAAGCTATACACCAACTTGGAAAAATGCTCCTTTGACATGGACATGGTCCATTACCTAGGATACATCGGTGATCATCATGGCATACATGTGGATCCAATCAAGATCCAAGTCATCCGTGACTGGTCAGCCCCAACCACACTCACTGAGCTTTGAATCTTAATGGGCCTTGCCAAGTTCTACCACAGGTTCGTGTTGGGATTCTCCCATATTGCATGGGCCCTCAGCCAAATAACCAGGGGTGGTGGTAAGGAATAATTTTTGTGGGGCTGGTCCCAACAACAAGCGTTCGATGATTTGAAGCATCGCTTGTGCTCAGCCCTAGTACTTTCACTACTAGAACTGCAACAACCCTTTGAGATCGAGAAAAAATATTTAGACTATGTTATGGGTGTCGTTCTCACTCAACACGACCACCCCGTGGCCTATCATAGTGAGACACTATCAGATGTTGTCCGTAAGTACCCTACTTACAACAAAGAAATGTACTCCATTGTGCAAGCCTACTACCAGTGGAGACATTACATTCTTGGGAAGGAGACAAGCATCCACACTGATCATAAGACACTGCACTTCATGAAGACACAAGGAAAATTACAGAATGATCACCATCTAAAGTGGTCCACATACTTACAACAATTCCACCTCAACATCAAGTATAAAACAGGAAGCATCGACCATGTCATTGATTTCCTATGTAGACCGCCAGTCACGACACTCACCACGGTGCTAGAATCTTGCGACCATGAGACCTCTAGATGGCCCCAACTCTATGAGACAGACCCATACTTTGCCACCACCTACCAAATGTTGGGTGAAAACACAGTTGTCAATAATTTCCATCTTCAGGATGGGTTGTTGTGTCGTCTAGGCCATATCTATGTTCCATCATGTGAGCGAGCAAAGCTGATCTAGGAAGCCCACTACAGTCAGGTAGCAGGACACTTTGACATCGAAAAGACAGTGGAGATGCTACAGAAACATTTCTACTGGCTGAAACTTCAATAGGAGGTCAACAAGTATATCAGATCCTACACTGCCTATGTTATTGCCAAATCAACCACTAAGAAATAGGGCCTGTACACCCCTCTTCCTACTCCTAACAGGCCATGGGAATCCATATCAATGGACTACATGTCGGGCCTCGCGTCCACTAAGTGGGGAAATGACTGTGTTTTGTGGTTTTTGATCACTTTTCTAAGATGGTGATTTTGGTTGCCTACAAGAAAAGCATCACAACATAAGCCACTGCCAAGCTCTTCTTTGAACGAGTCTGGGTACATTTTGGAATCCCACAAACCATTTTATCAGATCAGGACAATAGATTTCTCAACACATTCTGGTCGAGCCTCTAGTCACTGCTGGACACCAAGCTTACCAAATCCATGGCCTTCCACCCCAAGACAGATGGCCAAATCGAGGTCGTAAATCGAATGATCGTGCATATCCCATGCATGTATAATTCCAAGCACCTTCACACATGGTATAAGAGTCTTCCCTATGTCCAACATAGCTACAACTGAGCCCTGCATAACTCAACTGTCCACATCCCCTTTCAGGTGGGGTTGGGATTCCAGCCATTGGGTCCCATAGATGTTGCACTTCCCCTTGCGGTCACCTCGGCCGACTCATCTCCTACTCCAACTGAAGCTGACAAAGACACCTGGTTCATTGAGCGGATCTAGCACATCCGCAAACAGGTTCAAGATATCCTACAAAAGTCCAATGACAAGTACAAGCAGCTCCATGATCAACATCGGGTGCCACATAAGTTTCAGGTGGGCGACAAAGTTTGGTTGCACTTGCAGAAAGAATGCCTTACAAGACCCCATCGGAATCTTTTCCCAGTCCATTATGGGTTGTACACCATCACCAAGGTTTTGGGGGATAATTCTTTTGATCTCAACATTCCTCCTTTCCTTGGCCTGCACCCATTGTTCAACTTGGACCTCCTTCGGCCTTATTTCCCACCATTATTGGACACCTCAGACGTAGCAGAACAATTGACACCAACATAGCTTAACCCCGACTTCATACAACAGGAATCCAACGATCAGATTGTGAACACACAGATCAAGGGCACTTGATAACAAAGGATCCATCTTTATCGAGTCGTCAAAGCAGGGCATCTCCTGCACCATGACAAGTGGCTCACCCAGGGCCAAATTTAGCAGAAATTTCCTCATCTGATGGGGGGACTCAACGCAATGGAGACCATTGCTTCCTAAGGAGGGAGGATTGATCCAGGTGGATATCAGTGGCCACCCAAATTTTCCAGCTGGCTCAAAACAACATTTTGGAAATTTTGGTAATTTAATATTTTTAGCAGTTTTTCAGGTCCTGAACTTCCGGAGCCGTTTTGAGGCCCTAAACGACGTTTTTTTGGGTATCTACCGGTCGAAAAAATTCATTGTGAAATTTTCATCAATAGTTGTAGTCCTCAGATAGATATTTCCAACAGGCTATCATGTGCCTAAAATGGAGATCGTATGCAAAAGTTACGACCCTGGGAAGTTGATGTACTGACTTACCCAAACGGGGCCCACATGACTTTTGGCGCTTCATCTCCTAGGGTTAGTTTTTTTAATGTCTAGGGTTTCTGACACTCTTGTTTATTGTAAAAAGGCATTCATAGCCTCATTGTAATCATCTTCTTGCGAATGAGTGCAGCCGTCACATCTCTTCTCAGAGATAAGCCGCCACCATTCCAGCAAGCTTGTTTTTCGCTGCATTTTACAGTTTCATCTTATTTCCTTGTTGAATAGAAAACTAGTTTTATTGTATCTTTGTTATTCTGTGTTAAGCATCTGTTAATAATTTGTAGTCATTTCATTATGCTCATAAAATACTGATCACTCTTCCTAAGAACAAACTTGTGCAGGATGCAATGTATCCAACTTTGCAAATATGATTATGAAATGTTTAGTTGAGGTACTTCAGTATGTATCCTCAGCTCTATTATTAGACAAATCGGTAGGTACAGACACTAACAGATCTCCCTAGATCCACCTGGATCTATAACAAAATAGGACAGGACACGACTCTTTCCCTAAGTTGTGATCATTGAATCTATTGATGAGAAGAAACGAGTGACATACCTTTGTATCACTTCCTAGGTCTCTGTTGTTCCCGCTTCGCTCCGGTGTTCTTATGAGGTCAAGACCAATACAACACAAACCAACCAAAGTGAAGACGATAAAGTATATTCAATGTCAACCTATGCATATGATCAAGGATTTACGCAATAAATTAAAAATGACTTTATGGGAAAGGGACATGTCGTTGTATCATATTAAATGAAAGTAGAAGATACAACCTGATCGCCTTGATGTTGCAAGCTCCCTTTCAATGACCCTTGGTTCCAACACACACACTTTCTCTCTAGTTGCATGAAGAAGATCCAAAACCTCTTGATAGACCAAATAGAGCCTTCAAGCTTCTGTCCAATCAGGGTTCTTCACACAATTCTTCATTCAATATTGCTTAACCTTTTCCATGAGAAACCTTTCAATATATAGGAGAAGGAGAGATGGTTACATGGATGAGGATGATCCCATAAAATCTGAGAAGTCAGCAGAATGACAACCATGCGAATGCCAACTCATTTTCTAGAAGATTCCCTTCTAGAACCCTCGATATCTCTTCTCATTTCCAAGATTAAAAATAGGTTCACACCCTATATATGGAGCGGACTACAAGAAGTTCACACCCTAAGTGTGGGTGGTCTGTGAGAATGAAGGATTCTCGCACCCTAGACCATAGGCAGCCTGCGAACTCATCTTAAAAATATTTTTTTGGAAGAAGATAGGAGCCACTTTTCTCAGGCAAAAGGTCTTTGTTGGGAGCCTGAATACATCATTGTTGAGACATCACCAGAGTGACCAAAATCATGTGTAATAGAATTCCCTCCAAAGTATGAGGCCAAAATCTGGGATAGCTGAAATACTTTGTGAAATGCGTGTGTGTGTCAAAAACCAGGAGCGCACCTAATCAGAAACATGCAAACAACCAAGCATCTACAGAATATAATACCAGTTCTGAGGTAGGCATTCCCATACTTAGATCACAAATGAATGAAATCATAAATGTAGGTCATGGCCACCAATTATACACCGTGGATCCATATCATCAAAATGTTGCATAGCCACCAGGACTACACTGTGGATCTATGCGAAGACTTAAATTAAGGCGACATAGCCACATGACATACAAAGTGGATCTATGTGCCGACGCAAATCATACATACTCCATCGCATCCTAGATCAAAAATATGAGACCCAGGGTCTTCAATCCCGTCACCTGAAGTACGAATCTAGCCATGCGATTACATGTGCTAAAGTTGAACATGGTAGAAACCACTTGATTAATGGTCATTGATGAAAACCGTTAACAAGAGAGAGGTAAATCACCATTGATGTCAATGAATCCCAAGGTACTAAAGCACAATCCGAACAAATGTGAATACATGAGTTGAAGTCGAGCATTCGATGGAATCTCTCGATCAGGGATCAATGATGCGAAGCCCTGTCGAAAGAGAAGAAACCTACCATTAAGGCATGCAAGTTCTAAGGTACTAAATGATTTCTAAGTCTTGTTTCTTGATAATGAATTTAATTCTATGGAACAAGACTTGTCATAGGAGGGCCTTGATGTATCCCCCATCAATGACACGAAATAAGTAATAGATTTTGAGGTTGAAATAGAGTATGAATATAGGTCGAAATGGACACAGGGAAGGCCGACATAGTAAGAATGGACAACTGCAAAGGGCCGACTCAATAGAGGGCTTGGATGAACTTCTCTTGAACATATGAATGACACGACCAAGGACTTGGCAGCACTGACTCAAAGACGACCCAGGATATGACCTTGTAGCAAGTCGAATGAGAGACAAATGGATTTCCCAAATCGGCTTCAAATGATGAATAGGGGGTGTCATGTTTAAGAGCGACACTTACTGCCATTAATATGAATACGAAAACACATCCCTTTCCCAAAATTTCCTCCACCATTTCTGGCGAGTACCTCTTTATTTTTACGCAAGCTTGAGGAGGATAACATATGATTGTAGATGTAAGCTCATCCTTCAAATGAGTCTCTCGGAGTATATTTAACGAACCCTAGGAAGGAGCGGCTCGGTCCCATTACGGGTCTTTCGATGTTTTTTTAATGAGTCGAAAGATAGAAAAATTAGGGGTTTTTCATGTTTTGAGAGTCTGAAAAACACTTAAAGAGGACTCTCTCAGTTCCTTTTTCATAAAATAGTTCGACAGGACCAAAAAAGTGATAAACTATCGCCCATCGAATGTTTCGTTCATATACTTTTACGAGCATGAAGAGAACAAGGTCGCTCAACCATATTTTCATTTTTATGGAGTGTGAAAAGAGCTTAAAGGATACTCCTTTGCATTCGTCATTTTCGTGTGACCATGATGAGTACGGAAAGACAAGAAAAGTATACTCGGTTACGTTCTCATTTATTTTCAAGTGCGAGAACGAACGAATACTGAGCTCGAGGTTTTTCTCAAAACCCTAAAAATCAATCGTACATGTGACAAAAAGAAAAAACATCCATACTCCTTCGTGTGGACTTCAAAGTTGCTATATCTGCAAAAAATCACACTCATAGGACTATTAGGCATTAGGTTTTATAGACAAAATAATATAAAAATCAACAAAAATGGTAAAAAGTGATTAAATATGGGGAAAAGGGGCTTTTACCATTTTCATTGTGATTTTTCCAAAAACTTTGCCCAATACACCTCATTTTCCCCCAAATTTCATTGTTGGATCGCACGAGGCACAAGCGACCATTTGATGAACTGTCTCCGCCAACAAGGAAAACTCTTGATCTTCTACTTTTTCCATGGTTTACCTTTAGTTTTCATTGGCAATTTTCAGAGTTGTAGGTTCATTTTTTGGCCCTAACTTGCGCCCAAGCATTCTCACAGGATGGCCATGCGAGACCTACGAGAATCTAGGATTCTCATAGGTGGCCTTAAGGGCACCTGCGAGAATCTCGTATTGTGCCAAAGGAGCACCTACGGGGGCCGAAAAATGAAATTTAAAGTTGATTTTTTCTCCATAAAAAATGTGCCAAGTTTTGAAAAAAGTTGTTGACCCTTCTTTCCTGGATCCTGTGCAGGTGTTTGATCATCACAATGTTGGAGTGGCAAGAAAGAGAACATGAGGAGGAGGATGCCATTTCCAGGAATGACCCAGGTACCATTGTTTCCCTCCAAGACTATGGGGTCTTGAAATTCTTCAGAATTCCGAGCATGAGGGCCCAACTCAGATTGTTGGAATACCTGGTTCATATGTGGGATGTGGACCAACAGTTGTTTCACATGGGATTCCACACGCCGACCTTAGATATCAAGGATATCTATTTTCTAGCGGGATTATCATGGCATGGATACCATGCTAGTTTGACCGATGGTCGAGGTGGCGGGCTCCCTATGAGTGAGTATTGTCACCGGTATTGTGTACCTAAGGCAGAAATAAGCAAGGGAAAGGTTTCTATTTGGGGGGTCCAAGACTTGACCCTGTGAACAATCTTTTTCACTATAGCATGCATGGTCGGGATCGCAGCTCCACACATGTCTCTCTAGAGTTACTTCCAATACGCCATAGAGTGCACAGAGCCCCGGGTCTTCAACTGGTCGGATGAAATTCTCAGTAGTATGAAGAGGCAATTGACGAAGTGTAGAAGGGGTAACTTGAAGCAGTTTGGGTATGGATCATGTTTGGTGTCCTTCTTCCTTGAGAGGGTTCCGCTGCTGCGATTACAGGTTGACTGGGGTTTACTGGCCCCACAGGATCCGAGGATGCTGAGGTGGTGCACCCTCATGGCTCATCACGTAGTTGGGACTATAATCAAGTACAATGATTCATTTTTCGACTAGTTAAGGCCCCAGATGTTGATGATTGACAACTACGCATATGCTAGTTTGGATTTTCGAGGGGATCCGGATTTGGCCTTGCCTGAGGATTCTCAATGGGGTGACCTAGGTAAGAAGTACACATTTTGTTCTTTTTAATTGTTTTTGCAAGTTTTATCATACAATTTTTTTTATGTTTGTCCAAGAACTAATCAAAAAATCTCTTTTTGATGACAAAGATGTGGGGCCATATCGACCTCCAGGAATGTCTCCTATTCAACGATGAGGAGAGGCGACTCCAGTGGCATGATGGGATGCCGAGGAATACAAGGCAGTGGAGCAGAACTTGGAGGGGTTGACCACTAACATCCCAGATATGGCTAATGGGGATATCCCTAGACGTTATCAGCGCCATACTATGGGTGTGTCAGAGTCTATTAGTCAACTGCTTCGTAGGGTGGCCCGTGAAGTTGTGTGTTATCGTGAGCGTCAGCCATGATGTTATTTTGTAGAATCTATGAGCTTCACATTTTGAGATTTTGATCCTTGGACAGAAATTTTTTGTAAAAAAAATTTGATTGTTATATACATATATACGACTTCTACCGGCTTATCTTGTGTTGTGTGATACATGTGATGTGATTGGTTTATAAATTGTCCAAATTTTTGTCTAATACATAGTTAGCTAATGCATCCATCAATGTATTTAGACATCTAGGAATGTGTTGATACTCAATATAATCAAAATAATGTTCCAAGAGGTGAATTCATAAATACACCCGTAATAAAGTAGGACTTCGAATAGCATAGACATTAGTTAGTTGTAGAACTACTAGCTGTGAATCGAGTCGTACAACCAGGTGGTGGATACCGAGTGAAATAGAATCAATCAAGAATTCGATGATGACGCTATATTCTACAATATTGTTGGTCGCACAGCCGAGACACACACCTCATAGAGTGATAAGTTCGTTTGTAGGGGCGTAAATTGCCCAAGCAGCAGAAGAAATATTCTGAGTACTACGGCTAGCGCCATCAACGAATCCAATGTGGGGTAGCGAAGACTCCGACATCTGGAAACCAAGAACAAAGTAATATAAGAGGTTGAGGGCAAAGACCAAATAACGAAAAAACGCATACTACAGTAACACACAAAAAGTATGGTTCAATAAAATACAAGCACTCATGCATAGGTGATCTTAGGAATAGTACTTCTTTAATTACAACCCATTTTTTGGTTCACTCAAAGGGATACCGTCATAGTCCACTAAATTGTAAGCTCCTTTCTCAAAAACTCATCTAACAAAATAAGGACCTTGCCACATAGCTTCGAATTTTCCTGCTCCTAGCATATCCCGATCTTGTTCGTAAAGAAGAACCAGATCACCTTCGGAGAAAATGTGAGGCTTGACATGTTTGTCGTATTGGGCTTTGACGCATTTATTCTGGGCTTCTATGACTAGGGTGGCATTGTGACGAGTTTCATCTAATCGCATGAGATACAACAAACGTTCTTCTTTGGCAGAAGTGTTTGGGAGGAATTCGATGGATAGTTTTAGGGAGAGTATCTCACATTCAATCGGCAGGATGGCTTCTAGACCATAGAATAACTGGAATGGTGTAATCCCAGTAGCAGACTTAATGGATTTCCGGTAATCCCACAATGCTAAAAACAACATCATGTGCCAACTCATTTTGTGAATCCCTATCATTCATCGAAGCATGGTAATGAGGACTTTGTTAATTGCTTCGACTTGGTCGTTGGCTTGTGGGTAATAGGGTGTTGATTTTTCATGGTGAAGACCCAACTTTTCAGTGATTTCGGACATCATAAAGTTTCTAAAGTGGCTACCATGATCAGTGACGATAGCATGAGGAACACCAAAATGAGCTATGATTTGATTGAATATGAATAATGTTGCGGTCTTTTCAGTGTTGTCAAATGTCGGCATTGCCTCGGCCCATTTCGTAAAATAATCTACGGCTACAATAATGTATCCATGCCCCCCAGCCGAGTGAGGGTGACATGTCATGAAATTGATACCCCATTTCGCAAAAGGACCAACGGAGACCACAGGGTGAAGAGGATCAGGGTGTGACCGTATTTTATTGTTGTAGGTCTAGCAAGCATGGAATTTTTGGACGACAATTATACAATCGTTAAATAAAGAAGGCCAAACATACCCTGCTCACAAGATCTTCTGGGTAGTAGCATACCCAGACATATGACCACCACAGGCTCCAGAATGGTATTAATTGAGGGCTTTCTCGGCTTCGTCAAATGTGAGGCAGCATCGAAAAAGAAAGTCGACCCCACGACGATAAAGAGTATCACCGAGGATAATATATTGACGGGCTTGGTAGCGTATTCGACGGCGGTCAGTACTAGACAAATTGGGGCAAAAATTTTGGGTTTGGAGATATATGATGATATCTCCGTACCAAAGATCATTAGAACTAATCAGGAAAAGGGATTCATCAGGTAATGAATCGGCTACTACGTGTTCCATCTTAGAGTAGGGAAATTCGCATATCAACTTGGCAAACACAAAGGATTTCTTGGACTTAGCACATTCGAATTCTAAGTCAAACTCTTGGAGTATCACGATCCATTTGGAGTATTTTCTCCCTAGCAGTTGATGTGTAAGAATGTGCTACATAGGGTTGCAGTTAGAAATTACTGTAGTCTTGTGAGAGAGGATATAGTGTCGAAAACGTTGAACTGTTTGGATGGCTTCCAAGACAAGTTTTTCAACATGTAAATACTTGGTTTCGGTAGGCGTAAGACTTCGAATCAAGTAATAGATGACATGTTCATCATGAGAATCATCTTCCTGGATGAGAACCATAGCGATGGTGTAGTCCGAGGCTGCGAGGTAGAGGAAATAATCATGACTATAATCGGGTGGGAAGAGAAGTGGGGCACGTGTTAGAGGCAGTTTCAAAGCTTCGAAATCCTTGTTGGAAGTGGTATCCCATACAAACTCAGACCCTTTCTTGAGTAGTCGCATAAATCCAAGAGGTAGCTCGACATAGTTTGGGATGAAAGGACGAAGAAAGTTTGCCTTCCCTTGCAAACTTTGTAACTGGCGAAGTGAGGAAGGAGGAGGGAGATTGAGAATTGCCTCAACCTTCAAAGGATCTACCCGAATCCCTTGAAGTGAAACAATAAAGCCTAGAAGTCGGCCAGATTCTACGTAGAAAATGCATTTGTGTGAATTCAAGCGTATATGGTAAAATCGACAATGAAGGAAAATGGCTCGGAGGTGTATTGGATGATCTACATGACGCATGGAATGAGTGGGTAAGTCGTCTAGATATGGCTGCACGATGTGCTTGATATCATGGAAGGCGTAAGACATAGCGCGCTAAAAATTTGTGCCAGCATTTTTTAAACCGAAAGGAAGTTTTTGATAGGAAAAAGTGCCCCAAGGACAAATAAAGGTAGTTTTGTGTTGGTCCACGAGAACGATATTGATTTGATTATATCCGAAAAAACCAGCCATCAGAGAGAATATTTCACTGTCAGCACAATCGTCGACGATCTGGTCAACGAAGGGGGTAGTAAATTTGTCTTTAAGACATGATTTGTTAATATCCCTATAATCAACGCACATGCAGATTGTACCTTGTTTCTTGTCGATCAGGACAATATTGGAAACTCAGTCAGTGAGAGCCACTAGGTAAATAAAGTCGTCTTTGAGAAGTTTCTGGACTTCAAGCTTTATAGCGTTCGCTTTACATGGGTGGACTAGACGAAGTCATTGCCAGATGGATTTAGCATCTGGGTATGTCTTAATCTCATGTATCTCAATGTCGGGGTCAATACCCATAATTTCTTCATAGCTCCAGGTGAAGATGTCACGAAATTCTTTGAAAAGGGACTTGTAGGTGACAATTTCGTCAGGGGAACACGAAGCTCCGATATGCACATTTTCGACAATTCCAGGTTTTATGGATATGTCGAGTGGGATGGTGGGTGAGATATTGCTTAAGTTCCCTTCGTAAAACACATCATGTGTAGATGCGAGAACGGTAGAAATGACGACAATGGTCGACAAGGTCGAGATCCGTTGGTAACCCTCGATGGTGTGTTGTTCTAGGAAGAGGATGGAACGATGATTTCCATCGTCCCAGGGGGTGTCTTCCATAATAGACATAATCATCTTGTTCGTGGGAAAAATGACGTGGTAAGGATCTGGAGATAAATTACCAAGAGAGGGGGTAGAAGGGGTTGTCGATTGAATGGCGTGATAGGCAGATTCGACCAGACTCAAAGGTATTTTGTCTCTGTGATGAAGATAATCACCGAGGTTGGGTACCATCCATGGGTTGTGAGACACAGGGGTTTCGTGAATAGAGGTAGAGATCATGTTGATCGAGGCGATGAACGGATGTGGAACATCGGGTGGTGGGATGGGGAAGGTACCCATTAACGAGGAGTCTTTAAGAAGACCCACACCGACGTTCTCATATCTGGGGGGGTTTTGGCAATGAACGGTATGTTGTCGGTACGTGCATCGGAGTTAAAGAAGGCTAATTGGTCGACGGTAATTACCTTTTCTTGATGTGGGAAATGCATGACATAGAAAAGAGTCGACACAACTGCGTGCATGGAATCAATCCAGCTACGACCAAGTAGAAGATTATAATCGAGAGGAATGTCAAAGACCTCCACTTCAACTTGGACCATTTTTCCTTCTAACATAATCGACAACGAAGGGAGGAAACCGTAAGGCTTAAAACCGGAGCCATTAAAGGCTTTGAGTGTGTTGTGGGATTCAGTCAAAAGAGGAGAGCCGATGGATTTCCAGTAGGTAATAAACATGACACACGTCAAGGCACCCTCGTCAATAACTGTTCTACAAATTTTTTTATCAGAGACAATAACCTGTATTTGGAATGCGAGTTGAGGGGGTAACCTTGGAATGTGATCTTCCAAGTCAAAAATTATTAAATTCGTATCCGTAGGGTCGATTCCACCAATAGCTTTCAATAGTGTCTTTCATTGAATAGGACAACTCTAGAGGACTTCGAGGGCTGACATTGTGGATGATGCTTGGGACAGATCTTCAACAATACTGTAGTTCTAGGTGGCACGTGCATGGGGATTGAAAGCCGATTTTCAAACAACACCCTTTGTAAGAGGCCAAAGAATTGTATCAAGGCTCGGTCATTCGAGATGAAAAGGACCGCTGGTAGGTGGAGTCATGGGAGATGGTTGGACCAACGAAGGAGGTATCGCATCAAACTTCTCTTTGGAGGAAGAATAATCTTTGGCTCGAATGGTAAGTGTGATGTCATTTTGCTTTGAATCTTCTGTACACATTAATACATAGGATGTATTGGAGGGGGTAGGTTGGTCATGAATGACCAATTGGGCCTGTTGTTGAGAAGGGAAGGGTTGTGACAATACGGCTAGAGTGGGTGGTTTTGTGGTCCCCTGAAGTAACTTAGTAACCTCGGCTTGTCGTGGACAATCCTTAGTGTAGTGATCATCACCACAGATAAGACAAGGGTATCGGGGTTTGTGCTTATCCCTGTCATCAACAGGTGGTGTTTTGGTTCTCTTTGCTTGCGAATTATTTTTTTCCTCCTTATTCTTACCCTTTCCTTTTATGGATTTTTTTTTACCGGTGGGGGTAGATTGAACATCATTTACCTCAAAAATATTGTCGGTGGGAGGGGTAGGAGACGGAGCATTTTTAACATTAGAAGAAATGGGTTTGGGGTTGTTGCTAGAGGTTTTGACAGAATGAGGTTGGGCATGGAAAGTGCCAATCACACTGTTTACTACATGAGAAGCAGCAGGAGTAGTTGAAGTGGCGGAAGCAGAAGGATGAGGCGCATCAAGGAGTTAGTCGTAAAGAGTACCCGTTTGTGAGTAAACGAGGTCAAGGTATTGAGCACGACTAATGGCATGTTCTTCTATGACAACTCCACCCATGGAGATGTCACAACCGATGTTGTTCACGAATGATTTCGTGAACCACTCTACCAGCAACTGATCGAGAAGTTCGAGTTTGATGAGACATCGTCTCCATCACCACTCATGAATGTGATCGGAGATATGAGTATCTTTGGTTTGTTTGAAAGAACTCAAAATCTCGGTCCCCATTTCATAGTGGATCGGTAACTGGTAGTGGGTGAGGAAATACATAGAGAGGGTGTTGAAGTTGGTGAAGAAACCTCGTGGTAATTCTATATACCACTTTGTGGTGGAACCCATGAAGGTTCGTTGAAAAAGGCGTAAACGAATAGAGTCATCCATCAAGGAGTTGGATGAGCACCAAAGGTGAAAATTCATTACATGATTGTTCGAGTCCTCTCCTGGTTTGCCATCGAATTTAGGGATGTCAGAAGGTAGTTTAGCAGGTATGGAAGGCCATTGAGGAGAGTGACGGATCAAATCATTTAAAATCCTCAACAGATCTGGGAGGTCTAGGGTGGCTAAGAAAGGTAACTATCTATTCACTTGCGGGTACTGGTGACTTTGGAGAGGAGTCCCGTTGGTAAACCAGTAGGACCATAAGCAGTCTGCATATAATGCGAAGACCCAGGTAGATTTGGTTGTTGGTGTGGAGGCCAGTAATTCACAGGGTTGTACCTTTGGATCGGGGCATGGGGTTGAGCGTGCGAGCCCCAAATAGGATTAGACGTACCTGGATATGGTTGGCCTATACTAGGGGGTATGACAGAGTTAGCTTGAGGTTGTTCTCCCCCAATCAATTGAGGATTATGTTGTATTAGATGATTCCAATATTGGGCCAAGCATGGAGGTATGTTTTTTCCATAAGGTGGGGTTGGTGGGAGTTTCCCTCCAATCGGGGGTTGTGTCCCAATTGGGATTTGTCCTGAAAGGGGGGATTGAGTTTGGCCTCCTTGGTGAAATTGTCTACCAACAGGAATCTGGTAACTAGGTGTGAAAGACAGGATGGTGCCACTAGGATCAATTCCTCCGATAAAGGATGGAGGAGGTCCTCTGAAAGGGGGTGGAGGAAGTGTCGGAATGAAACCGGGAAGATGGTTCCCAGAAGGAGTGGGACCACCAAGAGTTCCGGATGTGATTTGTGTAGGCATGGGAATAGAAGCATTCAACGCATGATATCTGGGTGGAAGTGTTGAGGTGACCCTGGAAGAAAACAGTGTGCCAATAGGGGCTTGGCTAGCCACGGTAATCCCGGTGTGAGGACTCATAGTGTCTGTGTAATGGACCATTTGTAGAGAGAGAGTCAAGATGTGGTCAGCTCGTGGAGCTTCTGTACCAGGAAAATAATAATCCATAGTAAAAGGTACTATGTCTGGATCAGATGTTTCGGGAAGCTCAAGTGTGACAGTGGTATCAATGCCTGCTCCTAAGCTAAAGAGATCCCGTCTAAAAATGCCAGTAGTCCAAAAAGGATCTTGACCCTCAGGTCCTATGAAAGGTCTGGTTGGTGATACAGAAGATTGAACAACTAAGTCTCTGGAAGAATTCACTCGCACAATACGTCTCTCGGAGTCAGGATGAAGTCGAAAGTCCTCTCGAGAATTGGTAATTCGGAACCGTTCTAGAGAGTTAGTTCTTTCACTTGTGGAGTGGCAACATTTTGGACTTCACTCTATTGAGGAGAGCCCTCTGGTGAGTTGGTAGGCAAGGGTTGGGAACCTTCCATATTTTTTGGGGGTAAGCCTTTCATTCTACGTGAACGGCGTGGAGGGTCAATTGTGATCGAGTTAGAAACTTACGAAGGAAATTATATGGTCAACTTGGGTGAACAAACAACATGCGCTAGTAAAAATATAGGAAGCAAAACCAAGAAAACAAGACCTTCTAATTCCAAAGTCATTAGCTGGTGATGAAATCCAACGTCGCAACGATGAGACAAGACGAGGTTGGGTTAGGGTGAAAAAGTTATGTTGAAGACCTACTTAACGGACTTACACCCTGGTGCAAGATTCCACACATAATCATGGGTATACCCTCCAAGGAGCCTAAGTGATTTTGGCCAACGTTGATTCCAGGTACCGTGAAGACCTGCCCCTTCACAGTCACCTTGTGTAAGACCCTAAGAAGATAGGCTACTAAGGTTACCACCAACAACAATAATGCCTGGGCAAATAGTCAACAATCTGATCCACATGCAAGGGCAGTGTATCTAGCCCAAAATCAGCTTAAGAGGCTTGCACTCATCATTGTGGGTATACCTTCAAGTGACACCCATAATACGTGCAATCTCTACACTGATATAAACAAAGCAGGGTGAGTAACTCTGTCAATCTCGATGCGACCTCAGGTTTGACCCTTGTGTGAGAAGGGATTCCCAGGACAAAATGTTGCAAATGGAATTTGACACTCCTTATCACAAGATACTATTGTGTGTTTTGTGCTTTGGAGAGTGTGTCTCACTGCCTATTCCAAAGCTCTAGTCTAGCTAATGTTGGTGTAAAAGAGCCCTAGGAAAAGTTACTAGTTAAATTTTAAAATTGCGCAATATTATTAAAGGTTGTTGTTACTCAAAGGAGATGGAAATGAAACCGATGTTGTATGAGACTCTGACCCAACAGTGCATAGATAGGAATGAATGATACAAATTTTTTGTTCGATGAATCCTATTTACAGGAGGGAAAGAGGAGTTTTCTGGAACAATGTGAACTACGATGTATGATATTCTCTGAAATGCAATATCAATCAATCATGAACAATGCAAATTCTATATTCGTTCTATTTCAACAATTGAATGCCAATATTTTCGAATAAAAGCTGCTTAAAAAAGAGAAAATGTCTGTAATTTTTTATTAGAAACCAAACAATAGTGGTGGAACTAAGAAAAAACAAGCAACCAATGAAAAATAAATACCCAACCAACACCCAAACTAATCTTTTAATGAAGACAAAAATAACAAACTGACGAGACTAGTCTCTTCAAATGCACCTAGGCAACAATTTTCCAAGTAATGAGCAATTGAAAAAGACAATTAATCCTAACTTTTACACCGATCACCGGCTCCCAACCAAACAAGCACTCGGATTTCAAAACCAGAGATTATATCCTTCTTAAGAAAAGGTCAAGAGGTAACAGTTGAGAAAAGATGAACAAGAAGAGATTTCGATTTCTGAAGACTAATCATTCACGAGATTCGAAGTCAAGAAACAATCAATCACTGACCAAAAAAATTCTTTTCAGACACACATACAAATCTGAGCATCTGAGGATACAAAAAACCTTAATCCAAAAAAATTGCAAATGGGTTCATAGGCTGGCAGTGGTGTACAGTGCGAGAATCAAGGATTCTCACAAGCTAAACATAGGCAGAGTGTGAGAATTTCACACTGAATTGCAAAGAAGGATGCGAACTATAGTGGTTTTTGCAGGCTATAGAAGGGCGCAGTGCGAGAAGGCCTGAAACTAAGAAAAATTTGGAAAAAAGACAAAAAAATTGAAGGAACTTCTAGACCCAAGGAGTCTATCAGGGTCTCCTCAAGACTCAGAGATTGATGGAAATGAAAAATGGTAAGTTAAGAGAAAATGATCAAGGAAAAACCACCAAAAATGGGTTGCATCCCCAGTGGAGTCGCCAGTTTTGTTATCAGACAAATCGATAGGTGTGGACACTAACAGATCTCCCTAGATCCACCTAGATCTAGAAAAAAATAGGACAGGACATGACTCTTTCCCGAAGTTGTGATCATTGAATCTACTGATGAGAATAAACGAGTGACATACCTTTGTATCGCTTCCTAGGTCTCTATTGTTCCCGCTTCGCTCCAATGCTCTTATGAGGTCAAGAACAAGACAACACAAACCAACCAAAGTGAAGACGATAAAGTATATTCAATGTCAACCTATGCATATGATCAAGGAGTTATGCAATAAAGTAAAAATGACTTTATGGGAAAGGGACATGCCACTGTATCATATTAAATGAAAGTAGAAGATACAACCTGATCACCTTGATGTTGCAAGCTCCCTTTCAGTGACCCTTGGTTCCAACACACACACACTTCCTCTGTAGTTGCATGAAGAAGATCCAAAACCTCTTGATAGACCAAATAGACCCTTCAAGCTTCTGTCCAAGTTGGGTTCTTCACACAATTCTTTCACCAATTCTTCATTCAATCTTGCTTAACCTTTTCCATTAGAAACCTTTCAATATATAGGAGAAGGAGAGATGGTTAAATGGATGAGGATGATCCCATAAAATCTGAGAAGTTAGTAGAATGACAACCATGCAAATGCCAACTCATTTTCTAGAAGATTCTCTTCTAGAACCCTCGAGACCTATTCTCCTTTCCAAGCTTAAAAATAGGTTCGTACCCTATATATGGAGAAGACTGTGATAATTTCACACCTTAAGTGTGGGTGGCCTGCGAGAATGAAGGATTCTCACACCGTAGACCATAGGCAGCCTGCGAACTCATCTTAAAAATATGTTTTTGGAAGAAGAAAGGAGTCACTTTTATCAGGAAAAAGTTCTTTGTTGGGAGCCTGAATAAATCATTGTTGAGACATCACCAGAGTGACCAAAATCATGTGTAACAGGCTCCCTAAAACTTTCATAGTCTGAAAAGTCCCAATTTTTTTTTATAGAGAAAATGCTAAGTTGACCTGTTTGAAACTGATTTCAGGACCATTCATAAACCCTAAACTCCACAGGGTATAGCTTAGAATGTGTAGAGAACCAAATTATGAAATTTTTACCTAAGGTTCTCATGTATGTCTCCTCATATCCTTGAAAATTCCATAGTCTGAAAATTCCCAAAAAATAAGTTATAGAGAAAATGCCAAGCTAACCTGTTTGAAATTGATTTCAAGACCATTCACAAACCCTAAATTCCACAGGGTATATCTCAATAGTTATAGTGAACCAAAGTCTAAATTTTTTACTTGAAGTACTTCTATATGTCTCCTTGGATTCATGAAAATTTCACAGTTTGAAAAGTCCCAAACAATAATTTATAGAGAAAATGCCAAAATGACATGTTTGAAACTAATTTCAGGACTATTAAGAAACCCTAACTTCCACATGGAATATCTTAGAAAGTGTAGCAAACCAACATCTGAAATTTTAACATGTACCTAGAGATATCACCTATGTCTCCTCAAAATTTCACAGGTCTAAAACATCCCACAAAATAAGTTATAGTAAAACTTACAAACTGACCTATTTGAAATTGATTTTAAGAGCATTCAAGAACCCTAATTCCACAGGGAATATCTCAGAAAGTATAGCAAATCAATGTTTGAAATTTTGACCACATGTATCCAGAGATATTTCCCCCGTCAAATCAAAATTTTGTAGTCTGAAATGTCCTGGAAAATAAGTTATCATGAAAATGACAAACTGACCTAAAATTGATTTCTCTACTCTCCCATTTTGGAATGATATTCAATATTTTCTCATCCACTTTTTCAAATGTTATTACATTTTTCACCCACATACTTTCTCTCAATACTTTATCTTTTTATACTTTATCATAACCCTTCATGAAGGGACATGTTATTTCAAAACGTCACGACACCCATTAATTAAATAATTAATTCTCAATTTTTTTATTTCACTTTTCCAAATACCATGGGAAAATACCATGGGCTTCCAAATTGTAATGTCCTTTTCCAAATAGGATCTCCAGAGGGGATGCTTAATGGTCTAAAATGGCCCGTTAGACTATAGCCAAGGCTAGAAAGGGGTAAACAGGGTTACTAGAGGTCACTCTAGTCAAAGGTGTTATATTCGGAAAGTGACATTGAGCTAAAAGTGGCTAAAAACACTTTTAAGCCAATTTGAGCTAAAAATAGAACATACGAGTTAAAATTAGAAGTCAGCAATGAATTAGGGTTTCAGGCAGCTATAAGAGAAGGTTCAATGACCTAATTCATCATTATGTAGATTTTGGCTTGTCATTGAGGAGAGAGGTGCATCTCAAGAGAGGTAGCTCAGTGGATTCTAGGAGGAATACACTAGTGGTTGATTTCAGTTTTGAGAGATACACCCTAGTCACCGAGGAGGTCACACAAATATTCCATCAATATTCAGCAGTAGTTTCGCAGGTTGCAGCAGCAAGGGTGCACTCATTCAGGGTGAGGGCACAACTTCTAAGGAGGTTCAGTGGATCAACTTGTCCCTTTCAAGGAGAGTTCATAGATTCCCCTCCGACCCAGTTGAGAGGAAGGCAAGGAACATAGTTTTCTTGGTTCCTCGTTAGATTTCGACGGAGGAATCATCTAGGGAACACTTTCCAGACATTGGGAGTGTGACACTTGTGGAGGACACATTCGGGGTTCCCGAGAGATAATCATTTCAGATCCGGGAAAATCCTTCCGACCCATTTCACAATAGACCTGGGTGATTAGTTTGAGACACACATCAACTTATTCTGATGGTGGAATCACTAGGGCACAGTTTTCCCAAAGCAAAGGGGGCGCATTTCCCCAATGGGTTCTATCCAGGGACCATATACACCAGTTGAGGTCCGAACAATCACTAGGTCAGTGAGGTAGAGTAGGGCGCATTGTTTGGGATAGTGTCCAAGCATTTCCAAGAGGTGTAGCCACCAGGGAGAACTTTCTATACTTGCATAGTTGTCATACGAGATGGCATATTCGCAACAATTCTTCATCTCATCCATTCCATTCCACAACATTCTTCAGGTATCAGGTATTATTGTTTAAGTTGCTATTGTATTCCAACTAGGATCCTTTTGTCATTGATTTAGCCGAGTGATTCATTTTATTCAGCCGCATTCGTAATTTGTACTCCACGTATATTTCATAATATAAGCTTTGCAGTCTTTTGTCGCCATTGTTATTTGAATGTTGATTTATATGATGCAAACAATTAATCCTAGACACACATTAACAGAGTTTCCTAGACTAGCCAAGTCAGGAACATTACAGTGGTATGAGATCTTTAGTCCTGCCAACCTGTGAATAAAGACGATGAGTGAAACAGAGGACCTAGGGGGCCGTGAGCACGTAGGTGATGAATATGTCACTTACAAAAAATGCAAGGAGGGAAGACCTAGATCTAATTTTCCCCCTTTTCCTCCCAACTCAGAGGAAGAGAAAGAGGCACATAGGGAAGTAGAGAGAAGGGCATAGCGTGAGGCTGAGAGGATGTGAGGAGATAGATATGAGAGACTAGAGGGTAGTGGCAAAGCCCCTATGGATCCAGAAGCAGCCTTCATGTAGGTACTCGACAATCTGGTAGTCAGTCAGCAAGCCATGACTCAGTATTTGGCGTAGATGGCTGATAGATTGCCTATAGTGGGAACCCCAAGCACACAAGCCCCACTTGCAACACAGGGGAATGCAAGGGCAGGTAGTAGACCCCAATATCCTACTCTCACATACACCTCTTCGAGTAGGATTCCCAGGACATTGTTCCCCAGTTTCCAAAGAGAACCCCCAGTAGAAGCACAAAAATCGATAGCACAGAGGCCGCCCACTCAGGCGGAGGACATTGCATAGTACATGAAGGAGTATGCAGCATTGGGCCGTGAATTCCATCAGGAGATGATCCTAGTCAAGTATTGTGGACTCGGGCTTAGGAACCACCCCATAGAGACACATAGAGGATGACAGCAGCTGCAACAGGGGCATAACATTGATTTCATCCAGAAAGTTGGTAAACTCACCATACCTTGTTTTGACGGATCGTCCAAATGCACTGCCATAGCTTGGGTACAAAAGCTAGGTACATACTACAAGCTCAACCAGATGACAGAGACAGAGGCCATCAGTTTCTCTACCCTACACTTGGAGGGTGAGGCACATGAGTGGTGTCATCATGGATTGGTGATGTTGGGTCACAATCACATCACCTCCTACAGGGATTTCACAGAGAGACTCATATACAAGTTTGACAGGAGGGATCCCGAGATCCACTTCAAGGATCTAGCCCAGTTGAGAAAAATTGGGACATCATAGGCTTTCATCATGGAGTTTTATTGGGTAATAGTGGTAGTGACAGATATATCAGAGCCCAGGTTGATCATGTTATTCACAGAGGGACTCACAAAGCCCTTAAGAGGATGGGTAAAGGCATACATGCCTCACACTTTGCAGGATGCCATCTTATGCACTCAAGATTTGGCAGACTTAGTGCCAAAGACTAAACCCTTCATACCATAGAAGGACTGATACATGACGCCATTCCAGAGAGAATGGAAGGGAAAGGAGAAGTTGGATGATGAGACAAGGTGAGAGATTATGAGAAAGAATCTTTTCTTCAACTGTAGAGACCCTTGGTTCCTAGGCCATAGGTGCATGGGCAAGGGAAGGATTCATTATATTGAGGTGGCAGAAGACAATGTGGATAGTGAGGAGGAGGAGCAGGAAAGTGGATCCACTAGCTCAGAGGAGGAGTCAGCATAGGCAGAGGAGCATCCTCCTTGTAGACCACCGACACTGGAAGGATCCCACCCACCTATAGTTCCACAGCCTCCTGAGTAGGATAACAGATGGAAACCATCAAAGGGAGGAGTCATAGTGACCCTTTCTAGTGTTCCCAAGTATGATACCATCCATATTAGAGGGAATATTCAGGGACAATGGGTAATCACCCTGATAGATGGTGGGGCCACCCACAACTTCATTGACGCTTCATTGGTATCGAGACAAGCACTTCAGACTTAGGAGTTTGAGGGGTTTGATGTTGCAGTAGAAGATGGCCATACCGTGGAGTGTTTAGATAGAGTTTCAGACTTGGAGATAAATTTAGGAAACTACAGAGTGAGAGACACATTTTTTGAGATTTGGGTACCTTGGAAAGTGGTCCCCTTGTGTTTGTGAGTCTCTAAACACAAAGGGGGAGACTATTTCCCTTGTTACTTTACATTATGATTCTAATTTCACTTTGACTTAGGATATTTAAATCAAAAGTGAAATACGTCATTTAAGTCATTAAAGTGACAATTAATTCACTTTGTGGGTGAATTAATAGACATAAAGAAAACTAAGGAAAGTGGGTTTCCTAAGTGAGATTTAGGGATTGAATCTCACCCATTGATTAGACTTGGCTAGATTGGATCTAGGCCATTGATATTTTAGGGTTTGACCAAAGGAAGCTAAAGGAGGGAATATGGAATTTATGAGATTCATTATTCACTTGAGAGGAGAGGAGAAGAGAAGGAGCACTTGGACACAAATATTAAGGAGAGGAGGGCGCACAAGATTGAGGGTTTGAGGAGGAAGCCATAGCTTGAGTTGAGTTTTCTTGGAGAGGTCTTCCATGGAGGGTTTTCTATTATCCTAGAGAGGGCGCATTCTAGTAGAGGAGGGCGAATTTTCTAGTGGAGAGGGGAACATTCTTGTGAGGAGGGTGCACATCTTGTGGAGGTTTCTCTTCCATATTGGGAGAGGCTTATTCATATGAGTGAGGCTTTCTCTAGAGTAGTAGAGGGATCCATTATGAGTGAGGGTGCACGTTTCTAGGAGGAGGTCACATTCTATGGAGGAGGGGCGCACATGCTAGAGGAGGGCACATTCTAGAGGATTGGAGGGCTCATATAGTGTGGGAAAGTACCTTACCTTGAGGAGAGGCTTATTCCACTTGGAGAGGTGCACTCTAGAGCTTAGAGGGCACAAGGGTGAAGGAGGGTGTTTTTGTGGTGTTTTGCATGAGGAGGGGGCGCACCATCATTTGTGTAGGCTATATTGAGAGGAGGGAGATACTACAAAGGGAAAGACAAAGGCAAGGCAAGAGAAAAGATCAAGCAAAAGAAAGGTTAACGAAAAGGCACAAGGAAAAGGGACAAAGGCAAGCACAAGAAGAAAGGCACACCAAGGTAAGGGGTGCCTTACTTCAAGAGGCTAGAAAGGAGATCTTCAAGGAACTCCAAGGCATCTGAGAGTGGTTTCTATTGTACCAGGTTCACTTTCATATGTTTCCCGTGTTGTACATTTTTCTTTGAGGCCTTCTATATATA
>ML792065.1:175965-192032 GCA_009831015.1 Picea engelmannii
AAAAAGAAAGCATTAAAAGATTTCATGACTAGGAGGATAGTGCACTTGATTGAAGAACATGAGAATAGGTCGAAGTTGTTCAGAACCAGAGACTTGGATGTCGAAGTTGAAAGAACACAGGAAGACTTGAAACACCTGTCTGTAAAGGAGAGTAGAGCACCTACCCCAGACACAGAAGAAGTATTTCCCTTGAATCCGAGGAAAGATAATCAACAACGTGAAGTTACTATGCGAAGAGGAGATAAGAATCAGAATGGAAAGAGGAATATCGAGATGCATATCACATGGAAGAGGTCTAGAAATCTCAACAAGAAGAAATCAAAGTTAGAAAAATTACAAGAAGTTCCAAAGAAGACATCGCAGAAGGAAGGTCTCCAGAATTTGAACTTCAGCGGAATCTCAGAGCAGCTCAGATTGGAACTTCGTTGTGGAGGAGTGATATAAATGTTGGAGGCATTATGACCGTTAGACTAACACTCTTGAACGGCTAGAAACGCGGTTATGACCGGAAACCTCGCCATTGGATCGTTGGGACCGCGCCATAATGGACAGAACTGCATTGATGAAGGCTTCTTGTATGTTGGAGGGATCCATTATGACGTTGTCTATTTATCCCATCGAACGTTGTACCGAGAACACTTTTGAAAATAGTGATTCTTTGAGCCCGCAGAGAGATGACTATTTATGCGCTTTGTTTACTGAGACTTTGCCACCTTTTCTATTGCATTGAGTGTTTGTTCATAGACCTAAGTTATCCAATCTCGAGCGTGCATGTCATATGAACTCAGCGTAGTAGAAAAGTTAGTAGAGGAAATTCTCATCAATCTAATGGCTGAGAAAGTGATGTCCATCAGGATTCAAGCTTCATCAACGAGAGGAGTGGAAGCCTCCTCATCGATTGCTTGTGGATCTGGACCATCCCGAGCTGCGACTGAGAAACGAACCAAGAATCATGATGAATTATCAAACGTGAAGCTTATCCCATCCATCCTACCCAAATACATCCCGCCTCTAGCCGACGTGATGAATCGTGACAGTGTCCCCAGGGACTTTGACTGCACCTTGATTACTGCGTACCTCCCGAAGGGGATACACACAGGCAAGTCTCAACTGGATAATATTCTGACGTTGAATATCAATGAATTCAACTTGGGAGACCGCAAGAACTTTGGCATGCTCACCCCACATAGGTATTTGACCAGGATGAAGGGGAAGAAGTCGAAGATAATACCCCAACCATGGACTATGGACCTCACGCAGTCCACTATTCTAAACGTGATGAAAATACCCCATTTTCGAAGGCACCATGAGGTTAATTCATGCATTAAGCTCATGCTATCGAGATTCCATGGTGGTTATATATGGCTGGACAGATGCATCACCGTCGATCTAGTGTTGATCCATCAGATCACCGGATTGAGCATGTAGGGACCATACCCACAAGAATTTTACCCAGGAAAGGCTACAGACCACGCCCTGGCGTAGAAGATTAAATATACCTATGATGATGTGGAGAAGGGGAAGCGAGGCTATAAGGTAGCCTCCATCCAGAATGGCACAGTTCACCTTTCTTTCCAGTTGATTTTTGGTAAGCTAGTCTGGAAGAAAAGACCCACGCAGGTCGTGGGGTTTGTTGTTGACCTCCTAGGAAAACGCATGGAGGGACTACTATTATAACCCTAATTTTCACCATACATGCTTACCTGGCATCAGGCCATCTCATATTCCTTCTTTTCCAAGCCACTACTGAACAACTCTTCTAAAAAAATCCATTTTTAAAGGTCCATGCTAGCTGACCCACTACAGCCCACGTGTATCTACAGTGTCCATTCTAGTTGACCCACTACAACCTGCTTGGACCTACAGAAGCACAAAAAAAGGAAAGTTCTTGACGAAACACACATCTTTGGGTAAGTTAACTAAACCTTTCAGCCATGCATGGTCGGTCATTCGACCAAATACCTAGCTCCTTCTAACCTATAAAAGAATTGGTAGGGGTCCCATTTGAAAGGGGGGAAATCATAGTAGAGAAACTATACCCAAATTGGCATTCCCTTTGTCCCAACCTTTAGCCATCCTTGTGAAAAGAGAATTATAGAGAAAAGCAGTTGGAAGACAGTTAAAGAGGAGCCTAGGACCAGTTTCGAGGAGCAGTGTTGACCACATATTGTATGTTTACTCTTGTGAAGATTAATACAAAAAAGGAATACTTTTACCTTCCCACCATATCATGTGTTCAAGTTGAATATTTATTTTATGATATTGTCACATTTAACCCAACAATTAGTATATGAAATGCATGTTCATAGCTCTCTATTTTTTCATGTGTGAATGCAGGTCAGCTTTGGGAGGAGGCCCGCAATCAAAGAGCGAGTGAAGACAAAGGGATCGACATCAAACGAAGGACTTAAGGTAGAGTTATCTAATCTTTTTTACACCTTTGTATTGCATGTGTGTGGGGTTTTGTTTTGGGAGAGTAGGATAAAGTAGAGGCCTTTTGAATGGTCATTTTCTGCATGCATGATTAAAGCCCTTAAATGCTAAGTCCATAGGGGAGATTTACCCAAAAACAGAATTGGCGACCATACTGGGGATCTCTAGGGTTTTATGGGATTGCTTTCTTGGGTATTTTTAAAAAATTGGTTTCATCCTTTATTTTTAAAGTGTTTGCAAAAAGTCTGAGCTAACAAAGATTCTGGTCTTCCATACCAATGGTCTTTGTTTCTTTTCTTAGCTGCATTTTTTTTTACAAGAATCACAGAGGTACACGTGGCATGTACAAGGCCTGCACACATGTACCCGCGCCCTACCTTCATACAGCCCACGTGTACACGCTAGCTGATGAAGTGTCAGTTGCGTGTGTGAATTCAGAAAAAAAAATTAGAGAGGAATTCATCCTCTCCCCTGTCAGGAGTGATCCTCCTCATGGGTTTTCTAGATCTCATTATGGTTTCTGTGTTTTTATTTTTGTAGATTAGGTTCCACCTTAGATTGGTTTTGTTCTATGAATTTTTCCCTGCATTTTTTCTTTTTTCTGGAAAAGTCATTTTCTGAGTCTTCAAGAGATTTTGGTTCTCAATACCAGTAGTCTCTGCCAGTGCTTGATTGCTTTTATTTTTATTTTTGAAGAGTTGTATAAGTACACGTGGCATGCATAAGGTTTTCATGCATGTACATGCACCCTAACTTTACATAGCGCGCATGCACACGCTGGTTATTGAACTGTCAGTCACGTGCATGTTGAGAAAATTTTTGTTGAGGGAGAGGCAATCATTCTCTTCCTTATCAAGAGTTATACCTCTCAGGTTTCTTGATCTCTGTCATAGAAGTCAGTCACTTAGGTTTGATCACAGCAACCATTTTCTTTTTCATTAAGAAGTTTTCCTCAAAATTTTCCTTTTATAGGGTTTTTAGACAAGTGTGAGAGTCCATCTTAATCTGCTTATGTGTTACTTTTTGTGACTCTTTGCGATCTGCGCTTAGGCCAGAAGTTTTTTGTGGTCTTTACTTGTCGGTATTTTTCATTTTTTCTTCTATGAGCATTAAATAAAAATAAATAAATAAATAATAAATAGAATAAATAAATAAAAACAAAACAAAACAAAACAAAACTTTTCATTGCTTTGTTTGATTGAGTAGTTGGTTGCATTAATAATCACGAAAAGTTTTGTTTTCATAAGTTATGAATGGTTTACTTAGACAATAAGTAGCTCATAGTTGAGTGAAATCCTGTGTTGAGTGGGTTGGCTGAAAGATCTTAGAAATCACAATTTGAAAAGATGGTTAAGCAATTGAAAAATGCAAATTAGAATTTGTTCATAAAGGTTATTTTGTTTCCATTTTTTATGCTTATTTTCTCTTTGAGTCACTCAAAACATCACTAGTTTCATTTCCATAACCCTTGACTTAAGACAAGACTTTAAAAAGAATGTTAAATCTAAAATTAACTAGACTTTTTATGTTTGTAGGGTCAACCAACTAGTTTAGGGTTAGGGCTTTGAATTAAGTTGGAGAGGAAACTCTTCAAGGCCATTAAATCAAACATCGGAGTTTGAGTTAGGGAGTGTCTAAGTCTAGTATCATGAAAGTTATCTAGGACCCCCCTCTAACACAGGATTTAAACATGAGGTCACGTAAGGAAAGGTATCGGAGATAACCCCTCCAAAGCCAGACCAAGCGTAGTGGAGAACACATCTAGAGGGCTTGTCTTGGGATTTCATCGATTGCATTTGCCACGGAGCTTCATGGATCTTGAATCCATTCAAGGTCCTCAGTTTTCTTCCAGACCACTTGTTTTCGATACCCTTGACAGGTTTCAAGCTTGATACCCTGCTCATTATGGTCTACCCGACTGTCGACTGTACCCGCCTGGTGACTGTTTGTGCGCTGGCAACCTAGTTGCCTATCTTTCTAGGGACTTACACAGGTGACTGCATGGGTATACTGCGGTACCTAGGATAGACATCAGGCCATGCTTTGCAGAGTATACCCAGAGGTTTCTTTCGTATTTGAGTTTCACTTGCACCAGTAAATTGCTCTAGTGTTGGTTTTTGTAACTGTTCTTCCAACTAGTTTAGTGATTGCTTGTGTTATCTCGTAGGGACTTTTTCTAGTGTGTGTTGTTTTTTGAACGAATAGAAATCCCTAGTGTGTCTTTGATATTCTCACAGAGTGGAAGATCATGAGCTATGCCGGTCATAAAGGCTTTTGGGCCTGCCACTGGTTACACTGGAGCTACCCCCACCACTGCTAAGGTGAAAGCTAGACCAATAAGGGTCTTTTGAAGCAACCGGGTCACAGGAAACTGTGCCTGACCAACATCCAAAGGAACCAACCATTGACGACCTCGGAGTAGAAGCTCTTGGTATTTACAACCCTCCAATCATTGAACTATCAGCGCCCATCATCGTACAGGTCCTACCTTACGAGCACCAGACAGTGCCGCATGCAACAATGGAAACAAAGGCTGCCACTTTTGTCGAGAATTATTCTATTCCCACCATGGATGTCACCACAGGGGGTGTTCCACTCCCTAACCCACCATTGTTGGTCTGAGCCACCATGGTCTCAACTACCTCTACCATGAGCAGTGGTCCAACCCACCTTTGGCGGCGGCCACTAATCCTTTCATACATAGTGCGATAGGCCCTTCGTTCTCATACGGGATGCCTAGCTCAGGTACAAGCCCTGTACTTACCTCCTCCACTACACAGACTGTAGGTCTGGGGGTAGGGAGATCTAACACTCCTCTGCCAGGGTCCATAGGGGGCACTTCAGGAGGTCATATACTTCCTTCATCCTTTTCACTCAATGGCTCTCTCCAGCCTCCCACTGGATCAAACAAACACCATAGTGCGATAGGAGCAGGGAGTCAAGGACTACCTTCTCAAAGTATGTCGGTACGTTCGACACCATTTTCTTTGTTCGGAGCATTTGGTAACAACGCTTTCTCATCAACTGCTTTTTCGACCGAGGGCAATCCCGGTTATGGACAACCAAATCCTATGCAGGGTACTATTCATGCATAAGGGGCACACCCAGGAATTCCTTCTGCACCAGGACCTTGGAATGCTTGGTAGGGACCAGTTCCCTTGTCAGGAATGTCGATCGAGGGCAACTCCTTTCACAACCAATGGAACCTCAGGCAAGTCACATGACCTATTCCCATGGGATCAGCATGGGAAAACCCTTCCCAAAGTCCTCCAAATGTAATACATGCCCAACCATCTACATCCTATTTTGGTAGTCAACCGATGATGTCTCCTCAAGTGAAAATTCCATACGCTGGTCATGGCCATGGTTTCTACCAGAACCCTGGCTAGAAACCCAACTTTTCCTAGCAACCTAGTGCTAGTCAAACTCCAGGCCCCTTTTTCCACGGTTATAACCAACAACCCAAACTACCTTTCCTGGCAACCTTGCATTTTCCTGACTTAACTAGGTTATTGAATGACCCTATCTGTCACAATCCGTTTTGGCCCCCTATGCCAACGAAGTTTCCTTTGGACATACCAAAATTTGAATTCAAGCCTAATGAATATCCAGGAGATCATGTGACTACCTTTGACCTTTGGTTCTCATCTAATTCATTGAAAGATGACTCCGTACAATTTTGATTGTTTCAACGCACTCTCATTGGGAGTGCTGCGAAATGGTACATTGAGCTCAACCACTCAAGATACTCTTTCTTCGGTGAATTGGAAATGGCTTTCCTAAACCATTTCTAGTTACCTGTGAGATACGATGTCGATACAGAATTCCTGGCCAATTTCGCACAGACAAAAGCGGACCATATCTCGGATCACATCCGAGAATGGAGATGCTAGAAGAGTTTGATTAAAGTGCCAGTCCCACCAACATTCCTGCTTGAGTGGTTCCTTAAGTCTTTTGTCCCACAGTTATCCAAAGACGTCGCAACATCAGTAGTGTTTTCCAAAAAATATGCCATCATGAGAGCTCAACAACTTGAGCTAATTTATTCTCAGTCTGGGCTACTGTATGAAATCTTGTCGAATGTGCCACACTCCATCCTTGATAAAACTAGACAGAGAGTTGGACCACATGCCAATGGTATTGTTCGTTCAACACAAGCAAAGCCCATTGAACAGATGACAAAACAATTGCAACAACTGTCTATACATCACACAGCGGCCAGCCAGACTACTGGTCCAACTATTCCCCCTACCCAAATGTCGGATGTACATAGTGTGCAATCGACAAATCCAAAGGCCACCTAGCAGCCTGATGGAAAGATGAAACAACTTAAGAAGGGTAAGGGGGATAAGAAACCCACTAATAATGTTGGCGGGGGAAACACTGAGAAAGAAAAGTGAAGTATCTGTGTAACCTTTGTGCAAAAGACCACCCAACTCATCAGTGCCCTCGGCTTGCGGAGGCCCAAAAGTTATTGTCACGACAGCAACCTACTGTGTTAATGAACCCATTTCAACATGGGAAAAATCTAACCCAGGCCTCTACAAGTGCGAAAGGGGGCAGTCAAGGACCCCCTCCGCCTGCAAATAATCCACCATCCATGAATGTGTATATGGTGAAAGGTGATGCCTTTATAACGACTAGAGCACATGATTACAGTAAGCCAAGTACCTTTGAGAAAAGTAAAAAAGATGAAATCCCATCTCTTCCTCTTCAGATCGAGAAGAAATTGGGAGAAACCATGACACGCATCCCAAAAGGTGCGTTCAAAAAATCTTCTCATAACCCAAACGCAAGGGCTGCCCAAAACTACTTTGTGGTAGAAGATTTGTCTCAAACCCCTTGTGCGATGTCGGCTTTGGAAGTCCTTCAAAGCTTCCCTTCCCAAAGAAAGGTTATGTTAGTTGCTTTAGGATCTGTCAATACTTGTAACCTGGGTACGATCATGCTTGATATGATTGACTTAAAGCCTCGTCTCCCTTACCACGTAGGGTTCCAGATAGTAGTGGCGTACACCATGAAAACTTTTACTCGAAACATTTTCCACATGGTGGTTGATGAGGGCACCTCGACATGCATGATGTCTTTGGTGTGTTGGAAGGCCATTGGCCATCCCTCTTTATCTCCATAACCTACTCTCCTCACTGCTTTCACGATCATTCTTTCCGTCCACATGGCATCATCCCTTCTTTCCTAGTGCGGCTAGGGGGGAAAACCATGTGTGTCGAAGTCGAAGTAGTTGATGCATCGCTCAACTACAATATTTTGTTAGGAAAGGGTTGGACCTATTCCATGCAAGTAGTGGTCATGGCGGTTTTTTGGGTCTTGTTGTTTTCACACGAAGGTCGGATCGTGACCATTGATCAATTGTATTTCTCCTGTTCTGACCCTTCATTGGGGGAATTTGCAGTCCCAATGATTGATAACCCTCAGCCCAACATCGTCAACATAGGGGTTGTCTTGTGTCCACCTTTTATGGGTACGTTTGATTACCCACCTCCTCAGGGCGATGTGAAGTTCATATCAGACCACCATAAGGTTGAGATTTTCCAGGTTTCGTCGTTTTGCACTAATTACTTCAATGATCCATGGATTCTTCCTTCCCCAACGGCCACGATGGAAGGGACAGGACACCATGTCATGTCCATGCCCTTGTCTGCGATAGAAGTAGCATACTCTTTAGTCCATCAAGCTTCTATCGATCCCGATATGACTCCTGCACAAGAGTTAGATGCGACTTTAGAGCCTATTTGGGCTCAAGGTTCCCTCACTGATACAGACTCTTTAGACTTAGTCTTGCCCTCCGATGAATAAATCATTGAGGCAATGACTAGTCTGGACAAACCCTGGGGCGATCTTAATTACAGATCTTACTTCCTTCCAGAGTTGAGCAGAATTGAAGTGGTCTTGCCTATAGAGTGTCAGATCCCATCCATATATAATATCAAAATTGAAGTGGTCTTGCGGGAGAAGAATTGAAGTAGTCTTGCCTCTAGGTATATTTAGACACTCAGCTGGTTGTGTCTCAGTTAAAAGGATTTTACTGCATTTATGATCCTACTCTACACCGATGGTTCCTTAGGGTACGTCTCTTAGAACGAAGCTTTGATTACATTATGTATATCCATGTTCCTAGGAGATTGAATCAAGTTACAGATGCCCTAGCTAATAATGTATTAGATTGGCATATTGCACACATATAAAGGAAAATGCACACATGGACATGTAAATACATTTGTAAATTAGATGTATTCCACAAACACATAAAACGACATAAAATCCATATATAATATCAAAAACATCAGAGTACATAGGTGGGCGCACGTGCCTCAAAAATACAACCAATAACGAGTCATAGGGCTTATGCCCTCAAAAATATACAAGTAGTGCCCTCGGCACGTGAAAATTCTAGCCTAACTAAGGACGGGGTCCATGGGCCCTATTGTAATGATCAACGACATTTTCCAAACGCCGAAAAATCTAGACCCACATCTGTGGCGCCCCCACTACGTGAGGCTGCATAGAGGGCGACAGATCCTCAATCTCCACCATAGGAACGGTGCGAGTGAGCGAGGTAAAATTTCTCTCTACTCATCTCAAAACTCTCTCAGCCTCACCGGATGGAAGTCCTCCTACTGTTGTTGGTCCCCCTGCGGCGACGGGTGTAGCCTATGGCCGAGGACATCGCGTGTTCCTCGCATAATCCACTGGTCGCACTGGCCCGACATTTGCATACAACAGACACATTTCTGTCAAATACTCTGATATAATAAAAAAATGATATATATAAAACCTCATAAAAAAAATCACATACATTTAAAAATAAAAATAAAACAAGCTTACCCATCTTGCCACGCTCTTCACCAGGAGGCACCGGTATCTCAGGATCTCTCGAGAAGTCAATCCTGACATAGGGGTAATCCTCTATGACCGGGAGCTATTGCGACAACCAAGCAAAAAAGTTGTCATCAAAAGCCTCAATGGTCCTTCCTCTCCCCTATCGTGGCATCAACACTGCCCATCTGCATAATGCAGGGCTAGAGGCTAGGTGCCCTCGTACCACCTTTCAAGGGCTGAAACTGGGCACTCTTTCAAAGAATAAAGAGCAGAGAATCATTCCAAACCCGAAGTTCCTCTAATTCCGTAACCGGCAATATGTTAGTTGCCTTTTCATACAATCCAATAATGTGGTTCTCCATTCAAATATATGTTCATTTAAGCATTGAACTACACAATTCATTTGCGCACGGGAAGCCTGATGCAAAGCCGCAGACCCAATAATCCACCTGATGAGAAACACTATCACTTTCAGTGATAAGTTTGAAATCTTTCTTATTGGCACCTGTGAGCTCATTCTGTCAGTGTCAGCTTCACAGTGGAGTCCAATCAACTCTGATATGTTGAGAGGCCCCGAAGGAAAGGTATGAAAATTGAATGGTTCCCCTCTCCTGGAGAGTCCATTCAAAAAGGTATATGTCCTCTTTCATTGGCACTAGTGATTGCCCCTCTAACATAAAGGCCTCAGCGTCAGGATGCCAATAATTAACTAAGGCATTCATTATCCTAGGTTGTGCTTGCATGAACGGACAATGGTAAAACTTTAACAAGCCACATTGCATTAACACATCAAGAGCATTAGGGTCTGCATCAACCAACTCATCAATATTCTCATGCTCTCTTTCCCTCCAGTGAACATACATCCTGCAAATAAACCAAGTTCAGGAGGGTTAACTCTTTCCTTTTTAATTTTTTACACTAAAGGGATGGTCCATGCAGGTTGTTGTGATGACAGTCACGTGTACAGGTGGTCTTCCATAAGACAAAATGAGTGTACACACGTGTTGTCATAGGAAATCCTGCGTGGACCTAGGGCCAACCTTTTAAAAGGTTGACGACCCTCCCAAAAATAAAACTAAATGCATAAAGAAACAATTAAATTGCAAGATGAGGTAGTTTATACTTACTTGGTCCGAGCAGATGGTTGTTTCATCCACTGAGGCTCCCAGAATCAACTCTTTTCACAAAGGGGTAGTTTTGGCTTTTAGTCAATTTATGAATTAACAATGGTGATAATGAGCTACTAGCTTCTATTTATAGATTTTTTGGCCTCTTTTTGTCAATTTTCGGACCCTTTTGTCATTTTTTCTAAGCTGAAAATATTTTAACATGGTCCAGGAGTTTTCTTTGGATGGTCACAGAAAAAGTTTCTTTGGGTATTTGGAACATTTTTGGAGTTTTCAGTCGTTTTTTGAAGGTCCTTTGGTAAAAAGTCTCTTTGCCAACTCATTGCATTTCAGTTAGGATTCCACCTCCACTTCTTGCATCTTGTTTTCTTTTTCGCTTTTCCATAGGATCGATCCCATCATGTGGTGACATGGAACCATCATTACTGCTTTAGAAGTGTCGTAATTTGGTGGTAGAGCCTACCTTAACATGGATACCCTAAGTAGATCCTGGTTTCATTTTGGTGTCCATGTTGTTACTAACGACTATAGGCTCGAGAGTCCTCTTTAGTTTTTCCTGATTATGAGTTTGAGCCTCATTTTGCATGATTCATAGTCACTCTTGACCTCACCCTCAGGACTCCCAAAAAACATAATGGGTCTTATTTTAAGCCCTTTTTAGACCCTCTAAACATGAAAATATTGTCGAGCGATCTTGTGGCCTTTCATGCTCGTTAAACTGAAATTTGAAGTCACGTCTATCCGAAGGTACTTTACCCATTTTTCAATCCAGATGGTCAACTATACGAATAAAGGTATACTCTAGGAGATCTATTCCCCTAGAAGAGTATTCTCATGTATGATTTTAACCCTTTTTCGGGCCTGAGGGACTAAATTTACGAAAAAGGAAACCCCACGGAGTCCATAGTTAAGCTTTTTTCAGACTCCCTAAAATTGAAAAGATCGTCGAGTGACCTTATTCTTTCACACTCGTTAAACTGGTCTAGAAGAACATTCGTGACCGAGTCCATAGTTAACCTTTTTTCAGACTCCTTAAAACTGAAAAAATTGCCAAGTGATCTTGTCTTTATCACACTCGTTAAAATGGTTTTGAATAGACATATTTTCGGTGCTAATTTACCCCTTTTTTGAACCAAATAGACTACCTTCAAAAAATGTACCACAGTGGAGTCTCCTTTTACGTTTTTTTAGACTCTATAAACATGAAAAATGACCATGCTTACCTTCTCTAGGCTCATTAAACTTACATCGAAGGACGTTATCATTGTGTCTTGTTAACCGCATTTGCATTACTGTGTCTTTGGCCTAATATCGGCTCCATGTTGCTCTCAACTGAACCATCTGAAGAATGCCTTATAACACAAGCCTTGTAGCACTTTGCCTTTGCGTCTTGACACCTTGACCCCTGGAGGGATTTTTCTGAGTGTCCTTTCTTTGAACATCATTCTTGTCCTTACGCCTAGAACTAGTATGTTGCGACACTCATTCCTCCTTTGTAACATAGAATTCTTTATTCGTTTTCAAGATTTTCATAATTATTTGAAAAAGACAAAAAAATCAAATATACCCCAAAAAGAGGAAGGGAAAAGTATTTTCTTTTTTTATTGGTAGCACAATGAGTCGCCCTTGGATAAAGCACATCTTTTTGTTTGTCCGTCAAGCCCTGGGATTTAATATGACCTTAGGAAGCTATTCTCGATACATAGAGATGTGTCCTCCTCCGTTTGGTTATTCTTCCAAACATGTGGAGAGTTTGCGTGCCTCCTGCATCGTGAACTTATGTCAATGTCATGTTGCCTGAGTCTCATCATTTGTTGTGCTATTGTCCAAGGGAATTTTTTACCAAGCTTGAGTCAGCCCCTCTACAGTTTGTCTCTTGCCCTCATGCCCAGCCATCCCGAAAGTCCAATCAAGTCTTTGTTCGAAATCCATGAAGCCTTCAGTCTGATCATCAAGACCCTCTAGTCCGTACCCAACGAGTCGTCGAAGACCTTTGGGTAGTGAATTCATACACCCATTTACACTATTGAATATTTTGAAGTTGTTTCTTGAGCTTTGAAGACCTCATCTCCAACCATCAAGCCTTATCAGCTTCTAGAAGATGGATATTATACATGTATATCTTTTTGATTTTGAGATGTAGATCTGTTGTGTATTTCTCGCGGCTACACTTTATATAGTTATATGACATGGATCTGTAGTGTATTTGATTGGTAGCCATGATGTTATTTTATCCTGAGCATGGGTATGCCCGCCTCAGTGAGACAATTGTTATTTTGCAGGTGGCACCTCCCAATTTCTGGTCCCTGGGCTCACTGGTTTGGTATGTTGGTAAATATTGGTAATGTATTTCAGCCATCAGATGCTCTTATGAACTCACACATTAGGGGGCATCTTTTATAACCCTAATTTGCACCAGACATGTTGACCTGGCATCAGGCCATCTCATATTCCTTCTTTTCCAAGCCACTATTGAACAAATCTTCTTAAAAAATCCATTTTTAAATGTCCACGCTAGCTGAACCACTATATGCCACGTGTATATACAGTGTCCATGCTAGCTGTCCCACTACAGCCCGCGTGGACCTATAGAAGCACGAAAAAAGGAAAGTTGTTGATGGAACACACAGCTTTGGGTAAGTTAACTATACCTTTCGACCATGCATGGCCGGTCATTTGACCAAATACCTATCTCCTTATAGCCTATAAAATAAGGGGTAGGGGTCCCATTTGAAAGAGGGAAAATAATAGTAGAGAAACTATACCCAAATTGGCATTCCCTTTGTCCCAACCTTTAGTCATCCTTGTGCAAAAATAATTATAGAGTAAAGCAGTTGGAAGACAATTAAAGAGGAGCATAAGACCAGTTTCGAGGAGCAGTGTCGACCACATATTGTAATTTTACTCTTGTGAAGATTAAGACAAAAAAGGAATACTTTTCTCGTCCCACCATATCATGTGTTCAAGTTGAATATTTATTTTATGATATTGTCACATCTAACCCAGCAATTAGTATATGAAATGCATGTTCGTAGCTCTCTATTTGTTCATGTGTGAATGCAGGTCATCTTTGGGAGGAGGCCCGCAATCAAAGAGTGAGTGAAGACAAAGGGATTGACATCAAACGAAGGACTTACGGTAGAGATATCTAATCTTGTTTACACCTTTATATTGCATGTGTGGGGTTTTTGTGTCGGGAGAGTAGGAGAAAGTAGAGGCCTTTTGAATGGTAATTTTCTGCATGCATGATTAAATCCCTTAAATGCTAAGTCCATAGGGGATATTTACCCAACAAAAACTACATATGAACTAGGAAAGATACTTAGTTAACCAATTAGAACAAGACTTCCACTAAGCTTAGGATCAGGGCTATGAGTTCCATTTTAGTTGATTGTTGATCCTCATCGCGTTTATTGCTTGGGAGATGTTGGAAGGTGCAACCTTCTCTGAAATAGGGCCATTTGAACACTTAGTTACAAATTTCACCATGCTCTGGTATTCGAGCGATATGGGGAAACAATGGCAATCAAACACGGTGTTCCACACCTACTACCTATAGTTGAAGAGGGCTATTGAGGTTTTCCCTCACATGACGCCAAACACCCTACACAAGTTTAGGCCATTTTTGAAGTTCCACGTAGATAAACATTTTATCTATATCCCTATGCATAGAGACGAACACAAAGAAGTACAACAAAGTTATTACAATCTCATAGAGGAGGAACTAGAAGAAGATATCCAGCAGCTTAAATAGAGAATAGCATATCTAGAGCTATAAACAGTGCCAAGCACTCCGCAGGAAGTGCGATACCAGAGAGAAGAAACTGCCCAAAGAGCATTACAGAGAATCAAGGCATTAGCCTTGGAATGTAAACAACTTAGCAATCGAAGCGCACAGATGTATGAGTGACTTACCGAGGACCCTAAACTGAAGACACTGGAGTCACAGCTCCAAGAGGAAAAGCAACAAGCGACATCAGTGCAAGCATAGTTGAAGCTCTTGTTAGCAGTTGAGAGGATGAAAAGATCCTAGGAATAGTGCATTGTTCAATAACAGGTCCATGCCATACAGATCAAAGTCATGGAAGTGACTCAGAGGCTCCAACCAGTCTAGGATGAATCTTGCCAATTATTTGAGGGGATTGAAGGACGGGGAGCAGAACTAGAAAAAGTAGTCACTTCAGTAGCACAACGCTTAGAGGGACCTATGAATGAGGTAGTTATTCAAGATTTATTCGAGCAGGAGGCCTTGGCACAGCAGAAGGTCGAAGTAGCTTGAGCCAAGATCGATGCTTTTGAGGTAGAGTTACCCAGGTTAGAGTGACTCAGGACAAGTCACAAGTGAGTGTTGTGGGCCTATCGGCCCTTGACCAAGTTTTGGAGATCCTTGGTCATGTTTGACCTATTTTGGGACTTCGACAGGCTATTCAAAGGTGATGCGGAAGTTGAAGCGGAGATCGCGGGATCTCAACCCCTTTTTAGGGAATTTTTGGGATTAGGGTTTATGTAACAGGTATGGGATGTCGGCCCATGGGTTTACCCATATTTAGGCCCTTTTTGTAATGTATAAATAGAAATCTAGGTGATGTAAGAAGTAGTAGACCTAGTGGAATTGGCTTAGTACAGAGATAGAGGCTTTGTGCATACTATGTGTTAAGACTTGCAGAGCTAAGTGCAAGTGATTGTAAGAAGCTTGTGTACAGACTGTGTAGGAAGGATTTGTGCTGTGACCTAACTCAGGGAAGGAGGATCTGGCGAGGTGCGCTTAGATCTCATGTCCCATGCAGAGTGGGGGTTTTGGGTTCTATGCATGTAAGAAGATTGACATAAGATAATAAAGAAGAGAAGATTTGGTGAACATATCCCTAGGTTGGGGGTGAACCACGTATATCCTATGTTATGGTTTCTTTGTTCATTATGGATGTTATACGGTTTATATGATTTATGCTTTGTGATTATTGTTTTAGATACATCTAATATGATATATTAGTGCATGACCATATGAATGGATACTAGTTGTGATCTATTTTCATATGGTTAGTGCTTTGATGTATTATATCTAGTCGAGTACTATGTTGTTTTGTAATTAGGGTTTGGATATGCGATGTGAATAAGGGTTAAATACTGATGAATGCTAACTTCCAAGTGCTTTATCATAATACTGTAATCACATATCTGTGTACCAACTAGGTTGGAGGCATCTGAGTCCTGCAACCACCCCTGCCTCTACCTCGGGTGAGACTTCATCTGCCTCACAAGTGTTTCTGAAAGGGATGGTAGTTAGGGTTTTGTTAGTGCGTTGTTGAAGTGTTGAACCTTGGGTCTGCCCCTGTGCCAACACATGATGAGGGGGAACACTAGAGGAGAGTGGCGCACCATCATTTGTGGGAGGCTATATTGAGAGGAGGGAGCTACTACAAAGGGAAATACAAAGACAAGGTAAGAGAAAAGATCAAGAAAAGGAAAGGTTAAAGCAAAGGCACAAGGAAAAGGGATAAAGGCAAGCACAAGAAGAAAGGCACACCAAGGCAAGGAGTGACTTACTTTAAGAGGCTAGCAGGGAGGTCTTCAAGGAATTCCAAGGCATCCGAGAGTGGTTTCTATTGTACCATATTCACTTGAATATGTTTCCTGTGTTGTACATTTTTCTTTGAGGCCTTCTATATATAT
>ML792065.1:220649-236399 GCA_009831015.1 Picea engelmannii
TTCAAGCATAGGATGGCACCCAGTACTAAACTTGATGAGAATCTTGAAGGTGTTGATAACTTCCCAGCATGGAAGTACATAGTGATTCTCATTCTAGAAGAGAATGATCTAGAATATTTTGTAAAAGAAGAAGTTCCAAAACCTGATGGAGATGAGGCCAAAGAAAAGTACAAAAAGAAACTAGTGAAGGTGAAGAGAATCATTTCTAATTATATCAAGGATCATTTGAGCCCCCATGTCTCATCATTAACAAATCCCAAGAAAATGTTTGATGCCTTATCCAGATTGTATGAAGGAAAGAATAGCAACCATAAGATGACCTTGAAAACACAACTCAAGAATGTGAAGATGCAAAGTTAATAAATTATCCAATCATACTTCACAAGAGTGTCTCAGATCAAATAACAACTAGAATCCATTGGAGACACAATCAAAGAAGCTGAGTTGTTTATGACTACATTGAATGGTCTCCCCAAATCATGGGAATCATTCATTCAAGGTATATGTTAAAGAAGAAGGCTAACAAGGGTCAACAGACAATGGGAGAATTGTACTCAGGAAGAAGCTATATTGGCAACAAGAGAAGAGAAAATAGGTGATAAATAAAATCAAGCCCTAGTAGCTCATACCAAAAAATGAAAGAGAAAGAAGGAAGTTCACTCACATAAGAAACCTCATGGATTACAAAAGACTCACAAGTTCAAGAAGGATTTCTCAAGTTATAGATGCTTCATTTGTCAGAAGATGGGACACATTGCCATAAACTATCCCAACTCCAAAGGTTAGGTCAGAAAATGAAAGTATAAAAGACATCATGCTCATGTCATAGAAGGTGATGAACGTGATCATGAGAAAACCAAATAAGAAGACTCAAATGAAGAATATGTTTTGATATCAACTCTTACAAGTAAAATCACTCATGGAAGTGACACATGGCTTATTTATAGTGGTGCTTCTAAGCACGTGACTGGTTATAAGGAATCTCTCTCAGATCTAGCTCAGAAAGATTCACCTCACAAGGTGAAGCTAGGCGATGACTATCAATATCCCATTAAAGAAGTAGGAGAAGCATCCTACTAGTTAGACTCCAGAAAACCTATGAAGATGAAGGATGTGTTGTATGTACCTGATTTGAAGAAGAATCTCCTTTCTATCTCAACTTTAGATGAGAAAGGATTTATGGTTTCTTTCATTGATGTTGAAGTCCTCATGTGGCCTGGAGGAAAACTATTGATGATGTCATAGTGATTGGAGTACAAGAAGGAGGATTATACTAGTTAAAGGGACATTTTGTTTTAGCATTAGTACACAATAAAATTACTCCAAGTGAACTATGGCATATAATATTTTCTCATATAAATTATAAATCCCTATCGATCGTAAGCAAGATGGTGACAGGTTTTCCATAAATCCAAGTGGACCATGAAGTAATATGAAAGGGATGTGCACAAGGAAAGAACGTGAAGAAACCATTTCCAAGCAATGATAGAAACTCCAAGGGAGTCTTGGAAATTATACATTCAAACATGTGTGGACTGATGTCAGTCGCTTCACTTAGCAGGTATGTATACTATGTTTCATTTATTGATGATTTCTCACATAAAACTTGGATTTGTTTTTTGAAGGCTAAAAATGAAGTGTTCAACAAGCTCAAAGAGTTCAAGGCACTTGTTGAAAACTTGTTTGAAAAGAAGATAATTATTTTGAGATCATGTAATGGAGGTGAATTCACTTCAAATGGATTCAAGACATTATGTAAGGAAGTTGGGATTAAGAGGGAAATCTCTACTCCCTAAAATCCTCAACAAAATGGTGTGGTAGAAAAAAATAATTGCACAATCATGGAAGTAGTGAAGGCCATGATTCATGATCAATATTTACCAATGCATCTGTAGGCAAAGGCATCCATGACCATTGTATGTGTGCAAAACAGAAGTCCCCACAGAGTACTTGGGAACAAGACTTCAAAAGATATGTTTGCAGGTGAAAATCCATAGGTCAGGCACCTGAGGATATTTGGTTGTCCAGTATATGTGCATGTCCCCAAGGACAATAGATCGAAGTTGGACCCTTCAGGGAAGAAGGGTATATTTGTTGGATACAGTGAGACATTGAAGGCATACCAAGTTTACATCCATTGTCACCGACATATTGAGACTAGCAGAGATGTCACTTTCGATGAGGATGCAACTTTCATCAAATAAAGACAACATCATTCAAATGAGGTTCATGATGAGGAGCATGAAGCTCCCAGAGTTACAAATACAGATGCAGGTGATGATGTTGTACTAGAATACCATGATATGGAAGAACCACAGAGACATGTAGAGTCATCCTGAGAGATGAATACCAAGAGGAGAAGACCAACTTGGGCTCAGGAAATTATTCAGGATGCATAGAAGTATGGTGCTCCAAATGGATCCATCAGAGAAATCAAGAGGTCGTGACCTTACTCTAGCTATGAGGAATTACTAAGTGACATCATTGATGTTGATCCTACTAGTTATGAGGAGGTTGCAAAGAAGAAATAATGGAAGGATGTCATGATTGAAGAGTACCATTCCATTGTCAAGAATGATGTTTGGGATGTGGTTCCAAGACCGAAAGAGAGGAAAGTTGTAAGTTCCAAGTGGATTTACATGACAAAGCATTTAGAAGATGGAAGTATTGAGAAGTACAAGGAAATATTTGTGGCACATGGTTTCTCCCAAAAATAAGGAATAAATTATGAGGAGACATTTTCTCATGTATCTAGATACACTTCGATTAGAGCCATACTTGCAATAGCTATAGTAAAGAAGTGGAAGGTACACCGGATGGACGTGAAGACAACTTTTATAAATGGTGTAATAGAAGAGGAAGTGTATGTGGATCAACCACAAGGTTTCAAGACACATGGCAGTCAGACACATGTGTGTAGATTGAAGAAAGCCTTATATGGATTAAAGAAAGCACCCAGAGCATGGTATGGCAGAGATCGAGTGATATTTTCCTTAATCAAGGAAAATATGTTGTTGAGATTCTGAAGAGATTCATAATGATGGATTATAAGGCCATGCCTACATCGATGGTGAAAAATATGAAGTTGTTGAGTGATACATCTTCAGAGATAGTGGATGCCACCATGTATAGACAAATTATAGGTGCATTGATGTACTTAATGAACATGAGGCCAGATATATGTTTTGCGGTGAACACAATGAGTCAGTATATGGTTGAGTCGAGAAGTGTTCACTTGGTTGCAGAAAAACATGTGATGAGGCACCTAAAGGGTACAATTGATTATGGACTCAGATATGCTTCAGATCATGAGATAATCCTACAAGGCTTTACTGATACATATTGGGCTAGTAGTATTGCAAACCGAAAGAGTACATCTGGATGTTGCTTCAGTATGGGATCAATTATGATCTCGTTGTTCAACAGGAAGCAAACTAGTGTGGTGCTCAGTACACCTGGAGTAGAGTATATAACAGCTTGTTCAACTAACAGTGAAGCAATGTTTCTTTGGAAGTTTCTTACAAGATTGTTTGATCTCAAATTAGAGGAGACTTATATCTGGTGTGACAAAAAGAGTTGTGTGAAGTTGAAAGAGAACCCAATGTTCCATGACAAGTCCAAGAACATCGATATCAAGTACCATTACATCAAGTATATGGTACAAAGGTGAGTAGTGAAGATCCAGTATGTCACTACAGGTGAGAAGATAGTTGATGTGTTGACCAAGCCTCTGTCGAAAGTGAATTTTGTGTACTTCAAAGACAAGATTGGTGTGGTCCAGAAGGACATCCATAGTAAGAGGGAGTGATGAGTTATAGTTGAGATCCAAGGCAGTAGCTTGAACATGTGGCAGAAGTTACAGGTGGTCATTCATTGGCACGTTATGACTTCTCCAATGAAAACTTTTGGTACGTCGAGTTACTGCCACCCTAATGATAAATCCTGGTACATAGATGGCTACTCCAGTGAAAACGTCTAGTACATTGAGTTCGTGCTACCCCAATGATAAATCCTGATATGCAGATGGCTACTCCGGTGATAGATCCTGGTACACTGAGTTACTTCTACCCTAGTGATAAATCCTGGTACGCAGATGGCTACTCCAGTGATAAATATGGGTATGTTGATTTACTGCTACCCTAGTGATAAATCCTGGTACACAGATGGATACTCCATTGATAAATCCTGGTATTCCAAGTTACTGCTATTCTAGTGATAAATCCTGATACACAGATTGCTACTCCAGTGAAAAATTATGGTACACAAATTTACTGACTGTGGCACTAGTCAACATGACCTCACACAAGGTTAGTAGATTCCATGCCTTCAGGGTTGGTTATTTACCTGGATTTTAAGATGGTGGGAAAACCTGTGTCGTTGGAGGTGTTTCCTAGACTTAGGATAGATGGTTAGTGTGTGTGCACTACAAAACCTAATCCTCGTGATTAGATGCTTGGTCATGTGAACCAATTGCCTAGTGTGCCAACCAGAGGTAACTAGTTTATTGTGAAACTAGATGCCATATTTTGTGCGAACTAGCGAGTGAAAACCCCATGATGATACAAATCTCGAATGGATGATGAGACCCTAGATGTTGATGTGGCTACAAAACTTCTTCAATATATATTCGTGGAAATTCAACAAGTCAATGTTCAAGTGTACAGAAGAGCAGAAGCAATCGTGATGTTCATGCCAGAAGAATATCCTCCTTGCTAAGAGGGAGTGTTGAATTTTGAGTAGCTTCGGAAGATATTATTATTATATTCATATTGTATTTGACCAAGACAAAACCCTAAATAATAATATTACATTATATTTGTTAAGTCGGCCCTATTGTGCCTTGACAAGTCAATTGTAAATTAGAAGGGTAAAGTGGATAGGTCATCCCTGAACTAATTCTGGGTAGTCCAAATTGTATTTATAAGAGGCCTAGCGCCTCATTTGGAAGACACACACAACAAGCTCTCTCTCACATAGAAAATTGCGCAAGTCTAAGAGAGTGAAGCAACTATAGAGGAGGATTGACACAACAATAAAGGAAAGGTGTTCCAGTGAAGGGTTTTGGTTATTTGGTGAAGTACTATCTTGGTCTAGTGTTGCGCTACCCTGTTCTGGTAAGGGTTTTATGGTGGATCTTTTGTTTTGGTGAGATCTCTCTTGATATAGACAATGTACTTGTTGAAGAATCTATACTGAAGAATATTTGTTGGGTTGTCTCCACCACGAGGGTTTCCCAGGATAAATATTGTGTATATTGTGGATGTCTTTATTTTAGTGATCCTTATGCATGTTGTTATCACTTTGTAAATTTCCCTACATGTGGAGGAAATTCACAGAGGTAACCACAAACCAAATTGGGGTTGGAATCTAGCCCTTCCAACTAGAGAGGGCTCTATCTTTCAAATCAATCACGGAAAGGATTGATTTGTAATTTCGTCCAAAGGCTAGATCTCTAAAGCAAGATTGAATTTATAGAGTTGGTGGCAAGGTGGGTAGAAAATTCATTGGGAAATGGAGTCACTAAAAGGGAGATCAATGATAATTTGTTGGACACTTGGTTAATTACAAGATGACAACCTCAAAGGTAAGGTAGAAAACTTCCCTTTACACATTCAAATGTCGTTGTAGAGGACGTTTACAGAGAAAACAAACAACCCCTTGGAGAATCTATCAAGGATGAATCTTAGGGTGATTGTAGAAGAAAGAATATGAAATATCTATAACAAAGCACCAATTTTAAGTGAATTCTTACAAATACACTTCACTGAATATTTAAAGAAGAAATACACATAAAAAATTAACTAAATTAATCAGAACATATAAACAGGAGAAACATAAGAATAAAAGGAAATAATCACATGAATCTCTGATATCAGCTTACAGGGACATATGGTCCAAACAAAATTTCATTAATCTCCATAAATGTTCTCAATATTCAATGAATGAAAACCCTCATACACTCGCCAACCCCCCTTGAGCTGATGTAGCTCCATCAAATATATTAAAAAATGTCTTTCTAACTTGACAAATTTGAATTCAACTGTTATCCTAAGATTAGATATAGTTACATATATTTTAGCAACAAACTGCTACAAGGAAGGAGTCAACATTGACTCATTAATTACATCATAACCACTTGAAAAAAAAGGTGTTTGAATCCATGATATGGTGATCTTTGACCTTGGTGCTCTTTTAATATGACTTGGCACCTATGTTGACCTATCTGTGTTGATATGGACACATTTTGGATGCTCTGTCACAGTTGCGCAGCAAGGTTGTTGTGCAACAGTAACCTACAAGAAATCTAGCTTGGTGAAATTCTGGAAACTAGGCCTCAAAGATCATTACATATCTTCCAAACCATGATATTTGTGCAACAACTGAGAGAGGTTTTTTTTATTGGTTCTGTTATTAAGAAAACCCTCTTTGGGTTTTCAAAAATTCCTCTCCATCTTCTTGGAATATAATCCCAAAGATGATGACTAAAACAAGAAATCATTTAATTCTTAAATATGGAAAAATCAGTTGTAAATATTCATTCAAATATCCCAAACAATGACACTTGTAGCAAATCTGAGAGAGGATTTTTTTACTAGGTCCGTGCTTGAAAAATATTTCTCTGGGTTTTTCAAAACTCCTCTCCAGTTGTTCAGAAAGTGATCTTGAAGTTGACCACTAAAACAATCATTTGCGCAACGTGCCCTGTAGCCCGTGTGCAACAAGCTTAAAGGGAGGATTTGCGATTTGCAGAGAGGAAAAATGGTGTTTTAGGAGGTCTTATGCATGAGAAATAAATTAATTTGAATGCTAATATCCAGTTAAACTTCCACTTTAACCAATCATTCCTTGTAGTGCTTTAATACCCAACTGTGCAGCGTTAGCAGATTGTGCAACAACTTGTGCAGCGCTCCAATTGTTTGAGGATGCCATGTGCCATTAATAGATATGATTTCATGAGATTTGATGAACATGAAAAGACTGAATCTAACTGATTATGATTGACCACATGACCTCTCATAATGACCCTTTGATGACATGACAACCCATATCCCTTTGACACCAAATAAAACATGACTCATGACTCAAACTTTATTTTAAGACCCTATCCAAGCATTTTATTAACCACAAAACCCATTAACTCATAATATGAATTTCACCTAAGATAAAAATTCCATGGTATTTATGAGACCAAAGAATGACTTTACCCTACCATACATATTGAAATCATACTCTAACAACCTATTTATAGGACACTAACATTGGCTCCAATGGGGATGGCATCCTCCCTATGAGGTGCCAAAGAACAAGCATACTAGTAGCCTAATCCATTGGGCTGATCCCAAATCACATCTTCAACTTGCATCCTTCACTGTGACCTGAACTGAAACCAACTTATTCTGCGACCAAATCCACTGAAAACCCAAACTACATACTGATGCACATTGAAATATGAAAATGACAACATTCACACTGCAAACTCAAACTACAACTACAAACTGAAAGATGCTTAGTCCTATGAGGTTATTCAAGGAACAAAAAATCCTACTCTAAGTTGTTGAAGACATACCATCATATAAAATGATACAAAAATGCCAATGTAACCAGTCCAATAGTTGATTAGATACCATGGCCTTTTGATTATGCTCCAGTAAAATAAAAACTAGGCATTGTAATGGAAAATGTAACTCAAACTCCAATCTGAATCCAAATCTTGTACTAATGGAAAAAACATGATCTACCTTGACAAATGATTCCAATAAGTTGGAAAAAGAATCTCCAAAGGCATGAATAGCTACCTTTCCTTGATGATTCTCAAATAAACAAGCATATTCTTCGTTTATAGTTGTTGGTCCTTGTTATGTTTTATCCATCTCCAGCTCACTTTCAAAATGAAAGGGAGCCATCTGTTCATAGTTCTCATCATCCTCGACGGGAAAAGGCTTTGTATACTCTTGAAAATATTCAAACAAAACAACTATCTTATGTGTTTGGGAACAATCTGAAAAATGTTATTTCATGTTCCTTAACAAAAAATTCATTTTGGCTTTTAAAAATTTCAAGCAAAGTAGTTTCCTGAAGGTCTATGTCATGTGTTAGTTTACTGATTAAGTTTTATGTACATACAACTTCAAAAACTTCATTTTGGTAAACTTTCTCTTGAAGCAAAATTTCAAAAAATGAATAATCTGTAGGACAATTTGACCAGTCATCCTCACACGAATATTGGCAAGGTTGTTGCATATTTACATCAAAATCAAGAGTTGAAACATGGATTTCTTCATCAATATCCTGATCAACTTCATCTTCATAATGATTATGCTCTAATTTTTGTTCCTGATTTTGAAAAGGATTTCCATAAATGGCTTCTAGGATTTCTTTGTCCATGAACTCCTCATCTCCATAATTTTTTTCCAAATGCTCAATAAATTTTTCAAAATGTGTGCAACAATATTTGACCAACAACAAGGAAGGATGATGTTCTTTATATCTCTCATAAAATAATGTATGAAAATCATACAAACAAGCAGTTGGAAACCTTTCATACCATAATTATGCATTTCCCTCCAAGGATACCATGAACATCTTCATCAGACAGTCTTCATGAAATTGAACCCTCATCTTATGCACATGCATGTGAAATCTAACAAAATGAATAGCCACATAATCACCTCTTTTTTTATGTTTGAACCTTGGGAGGTAGGTTTTCCAATCTACACTAGGCATTTGATTTGGAAAACCTATAATATGTGAGCGATGCATAGGAGCATACCTTGCAAACATGAAACTCATCCCGAGACAGTGAAGTCACCAATGAAACTTTAAAGTTATGGATTATTACAGGTTGGAGTCACTAGGTGAAAAGTAAACATTCTTCTTGTGTCTGACCATTGTTCACCATCAACAATCAGCTCTAGTCTTCGTCGTTCTCCCAGGGAAGATTTCACCTTCCATCCTCGGAAATGACACCAAAATGTTATCACTCTGTAAATTTCCCTGGTTGTGGAGGCAAGTCATAGAGGTAACCACAAACCAACTTGGGGCTGGAAGCTAGCCCTTCCAACTAGAGAGGGCCATATCTTTCAAATCAATCACTGAAAGGATTGATTTGAAATTTTATTTGAAGGCTAGATCTCTAAATCAAGATTGAATTTATAGAGTCTGTGGCAAGGTGGGTAGAAAATCCATTGGGCAATGGAGTCACTGAAAGAGAGATCAATGATAGTTTGTTGGACACTTGGTTAATTGCAAGATGAAAACCTCAGAGGCAAGGTAGAAAACTTCCCTTTACACATTCAAATGTCGTTGTAGATGAAGTTTACAGAGAAAACAAACAACCCCTTGGGGCATCTATCAAGGATGAATCCCAAGGTGATTGTAGAAGAAAGAATATGAAATATGTATAACATAGCACCACTTTTAAGTGAATTCTGCCACATACACCTCACTGAATATTTAAAGAAGAAATACACATACAAAATTAACTAAATTAATCATAACATATAAACAGGAGAAGCACAATCATAAAAGGAAATAATCACATGAATCTCTTATATCAGCTTACAGGGACATCTGGTCCAAACAAAATTTCATTAATCTCCATAAATGTTCTCAATATTCAGTCAATGAAAACTCGCATACACTATCCATCCCCCCTTGATCTGATGTAGCTCCATAAAATATATACAGAAATGTCTTTCTAACTTGAAAAATTCGAATTCAGCTGCTATCCTAAGATTATCTATAGTTACATATATTTTAGCAACAAAATCTTCAGCAAACTTCTACAAGGAAGGAGTCAACATTGACTCATTAATTACATCATAACCACTTGAAAACAAAGGTGTTTGAATCCCGTATATGGTGATATTTGACCTTGGTTCTCGTTGAAGATGACTTGGCGCCTCTTATCACCTATCCATGTTGATCATGACACATTATGGACGCTCTGTCACAGTTGTGCGCCAAGGTTGTTGCGCAACAATAACCTACAGGAAATATGGCTTGGAAAAATTATGGAAAATAGGCCTCAAATATTATTTCATATCTTCCAAACCATGATAGTTGTGCAAAAACTGAAAGAGGTTTTTGTTATTGGGCTTGTTCTTGAAAAATAATTCTTTGGGTTTTCAAAAATTCCTCTCCATATTCTCGTAGTATGCTCCCAAAGATGATGACTAAAACAATAAATCATCAAATGCTTAAATCTGGAAAAATTGGTTGTAAATATTCATTCAAATCTCCCAAACTATGACACCTATTGCAAATATGAGAAAGGTTTTTTTTGTTGGGCCATTTCTTGAAAACAACCTCTCTAGGTTTTTCAAAACTCCCCTCCAATTGTTCAGAAAGTGATCTTGAAGTTGATCACTAAAACAGTCATTTGCGCAGTTTTCCCTACAGACTATGTGCAACAAGCTTAAAGGGAGGATTTGTGATCTGCAGAGAGGAAAAATGGTTTTTTAGGAGGTTTGATACATGAGAAATAAAGTAATTTTAATGCTAATATCTAGTTAAACTGCCACTTTAACCAATCATGCCTTGTAGTACCTCAATGCCCAATTGAGCAGTGTTAGGAGATTTCACAACAACTTGTGCATCGCTCCAACTATTTGAGGATACCACATGCCACCAATAGATCTGATTTCATGAGATTTATTGAACATGACAAGACTGAATCTAACTGATTATGATTGACCACATGACCTCTCATAATGACCCTCTGATGACATGATAACCCATATCCATTTGATACCAAATACAACATGATTCATGACTCAAAATTTATTTTAAGACCCTATCCAAGCATTTTATTAACCACAAAACCTATTAACTCATAATATGACTTTCACCTAAGAAAAAAATGCCATGGTCTTTATGAGACCAAAGCATGAATTTACCCTACCATACATATTGAATTCAAACTCTAAAAACCTATTTATAGGACACTAACAAATGCAGTTATTGTTTTAATAGACTAAAGTTAAAAAATACTACAAACACTTAATTTCTTAAGAAGAATTTTAACATTTTTCACCCACAAACTTTACCTCAATACTTTCTCTTTTTATAATTTATCATAACCCTTCATGAAGGGACATGTTAATTCAAAAATTCATGGAACCCATTAATTAAATAATTAATTCTTCTTTTTTTATTTCACTTTTCCAAATACCACAGGAAAATATATGGGAAAATACCATGGACTTCCAAACCCATGGGTTTGAAACCAACATTTCACTTTGTACTTTTTCACATGCACCTGATTTTTTAATATATTTGTAAACCTACATATAAATCAATCTTGGAAAGGTTAGGTGTATTTGTAAATCTGTAATATGATATTAATGATAACATTAATCCTTTGACATCAATGACAATAATTCCAACAAGCACTCCCTAACTTTTCAACCATGTCGATGTCAACAATTTCCATTGTTCTAGTGTGAAGACTATGAATGGAGCATGGACGTCAAATATGGTAGATGAAATTCTTAGCTCATAGTGCAACAAGCCACTCCAATATTCAAGTAATAGGCAAAGGTGGGTTGTGTCAAGCCTAATTTTGTAAAATTTGGAAAGGATATATTGATGGAAAAAACCACCCTTTCAACCCATAAGAAACATTTATATTGAGTGACCTCATTGAAAATTATCCAAAATGGATCTGAATAACTCCTAACTTTGTAAAAATGAAAATCACTAGCAAAAATTGAAGTCAATAGTCACCTTAAAGGCCAAAGGCCATGAGTAGATGGAATAACTTTGTAAAAAGAAAAATTGCTTGCAAAAATTGAAGTCAATAGTCACCTTAAAGGCCAAAGGACACAAGTAAATGGAATGAAATGTCTAATGGTTGGAATTTCAAGGATACACTATAATAGAGAATACTTGCTTGATGCAAACCACAACCCAATAGATATGGAAAAGAAATGGAAGCTTGGGAAGATGGGTGTCATAGTGGAAGCATAAGGACTTGGATTGAAGTTTGTTTGAATATTAGAGGATGAAGGAATGTTGATCTTGTCCACAGTGAACAAAGATTATCTCCAAGATAAAACCATCTACAAGAAAAATCCAATAAGAATACACAAAATATCCAATGGAGAGTGTATAGCTCCAATTTGTATAAGTTATTGAGCATAAACTAGAGATATATTTGTTAGTTTTCCCATTTGAGTTTCGAGGGTAATCTATGTTGTATCTATGGTGTGTTTAATATCTTGTGTTTGAGTGTTTCATTCTGGTTACTAAATGCAAATTCCACATCACGAATTCATTTTTTATTCGCCACAACACTAAAATTCAATTACAACAATCTCAAACTTATGGACTTGCTAGTCTTTATTTAAGTAAATGATAAGATACCATATTGTCATTAATTGTTCCATTCATTGGTGTGAGTAATTATTATGTCACCCACATTCTACAACAATTTCTAGCTTAGTAACTTAGCCATTCAAAACTCTAATAAAGTGCAACCTTAGTGTTACTTTCTTGTGCACTATGTGGTGCCTTCTATAGCTCATTTTTCATTTAATTGGAAACATTGATTGATAGCTACAAATTAACTCCAACGTTTTGAGTTGTTGGGAATTCCACACCTAAGTCATCTTTGCTTTATCACTCGATTTCATCGATTTGAATCTCTTTAAGCCTAAAGTTTTAGTACATGCTACCCCAAGCTCAATTTTCCTCATATTTGAGTTGTTGGTGTCATGTTGTTGGGAGTTCTACTCCCCAAATCAATATCCCCCAATATGTACTTGTGTAACACATTAGAGCCTCCACAACATGTGTCTATTACCTACAACCATTCCATGATTTTCTTAATCCAATTGCAAATACAACCATCATTAATTAACCATATATAATTATAGTATAAGCTTCATCAATATGGTGTAGTGATGAGACGTGGAAATACTTGCATCATTTCTTGCTTGCATATATTATAAGTGGGTAGATGTATTGGGACCTAGATATTTGGGCATGAAAATTTAATAATAAATCATGTTTTATTGATGGAATAACATAATGGTAGTGGACTTGAATCCTTAGTCAAGCAATGGCACCACAAACAAATAGCCCAAGCTCAAAAACCAATCTGAACCAAAGCCATTCATTCCAACTAAAAAAAAAAATTGAAGCATTATCTCAACATTGATAGTTGATTGTGATTATAGAGACAATACATTTTCTTGGCATGTTTTACAGGCAACGTATGCTTGTCATTGATGGAAAGTACAGAAGCGATGATGTCTTGAGTACAGGTACAATGTGTCAGGCCGGCACCAGAAGTATTTTGGGGAGACGCAGCAGAGAAATATTGTGAAGACCAGAAGAGATAGTGCAAAGGTGCACGTAGAGGGCAAGAGTGTGCTTGTTCATTTGATGGCAAACAGGCAGGCAAGAAAGATCAGCAACGATGATGGCATGGAAAGATCAGAAGTTTAAACTCCATTTTGGAGTTTCGGATAACGGGAGTTGGAGGAGTTAATAATCGAGACTCTTCATCACAGGAGTCTCGAAGTTGCAAAATTTGAAATGTCGAAATGCCAAAAAAGGCACATCAACAAAGACTCCATTTCGAAGTTTCATAGACCTGAAAATCAAAGATCAAAGGAACCTTAATTTTTGAAGTAGCGAACCCCGAAATCCTAAAACAGGCACATCAACAATGACTCCATTTCAGATTTTCGGATACCAAGAGTTGGAAGTGTCGAAACACTTCATCACAGAAATGTCGGAATGTCGAAATGCGAAAAACACCTTTTGGTGCAAGTTTCGAATACTGGGAGTTGGAAGTGTCGAAACACTTCACCACAAGAATATCGAAATGTCGGAATGACGAAATGCGAAAAACACTTTTTGGTGCAGGTTTCGGATATCGGGAGTTGGAAGTGTCGAAACACTTCACCACAGGAATGCTGAAATGTGAAAAACACCTTTTGGTGCAAGTTTTGGATACCGGGAGTTGGAAGTGTCGAAACACTTCACCACAGGAATGACAAAATGCGAAATCGCCAAAGCACTTTATGGATAAATTCTTGGTCACAACTGTGGGCATGTGAAGGAAGGAGATTGCAAGTTGCAAGGCTCCATTTCATGATAGGGAGTTGGAAGAGTCAGAGTGACTGGCAACAAATTTGCGAAACGTGTAATTGCGAAATGCAGTTTCGAATAAGGCTGTGGTCACAGCCAATGGCCACATCTGCGGAAGATGGAGGAAGGAGCTAGTGAAACCAAGCTCCATTTTAGATATCACAACTTGGATATTCGATATGCCTCGCAATAGGAATTCGCGACATGTAAAATGTCAAAATGCGAAAACACCTTTTGGTGTAGGCTGTGGTCACCGCCTGAGGCCACATGTGAAAGTAAAGGTGAAAAGTGACAAAGGTACAAGGCTCAATAGGTTCACTGTGTAACTGATAGAAACGAATGATGGTTTCTATCAGAGGAATCGAAGAGACTTCAAGGTGATCGCTAGAGAATATGAAGATTCTTGAGGCATCTTCCAGTGGAATGAAGACTGTTCATAGAGGCTATTGACAGATGTAAGACCGTTGGAGCCTAGAACTGCAACAGATGGAATGAGCTCGAATGTGACAGAGAAGACGAAGAGTCTCGACTGCTAGAGAGGCTAAGGAATCTCAGCATAACACCCAGTGATGATGAACGCATGGGTATAACCACCAGAAAAGCTGAGGAATTTCCATGATGATCAGGAAGAGGACTCGACATGAGGAGAACATGCAGAACAAAGAAAGTGTGTTGATGCTCGAGGGAGTGAAGCGGTGGTAATGTGGAGTGGCAGTGAACAACCTGATGAGAAGAACTGTGGCATGGTGAAGAGCATGCAGAGGCACTATGCATGGAGGATGAAGAAGGTGCACAGACAATATAAATATGCAGAACAGAGAAGAGATGCAAGTGGCTATTGAGAGTGATTTAGGTGTGTAGAATGAGGCAGAGTGCAGCAGTTGAAATGAACAGAAGAGGAATGGTGCATTGAATGGACATGGTGCATAGAGCATAAAAGGCAGAAGAACATAAAGCGCAAGGATGTGTGCATGAATAGAGTGAGGCAGACAGAGCAGGGCAGTGTAGTAGAATAGTGATTAGACTGGTAATCCATTGATGAACATTATATCACTGTAATAAGTTTCAGTAGAAAATATTTATATTTAAGGGTGGTAGGGAGGTGCTAGGGAGGTTTTTTTTCCTCAGAGGTTCAAGTGGGTGCTTGAACATAGGGAGTTGTAGCTTCCATCTCGTTGCAGCCACAGAAACCAGGGTGGAAGGGTGGTGCAAGGGAGAACTATTGTTCTCTGTTATACAGGTTGGTGCCTATGTGACTGGAAGTTGGTGCTTCCATCTAGTTGGTGTTGGAACACTTAGGGAGTTGTTTCTTCCTTCTAGTGGGTGCTATAGAAACCAGGGATTTGGTGCTTCCTTATAGTGGGTGCTAGAGAAACCAGGGAGTCGGTGCTTCCTTCTAGTGGGTGCTAGAGAAACAAGAGAGTTGGTGCTCTCAGCAAGTAGCAGCTTGCAAAATAGAGGTTGTAGCCTCATTATGAGTTTGTGCTCATAAGTATGATAACGTACAGAATGTAAATATTACTTATCATATAAAGAAGAAGAGGTTTTTACCCTTTATGGGTTTCCTCAGGAAATATTTGTCTCTGTGTATCTCATATGTGTGAATGATGTTGAATGTTCTATTGCTTACTTCCCTACATTATTGTGATT
>ML792065.1:245626-262863 GCA_009831015.1 Picea engelmannii
GGAAATATCTGTCTCTGTGTATCTCATATGTGTGAATGATGTTGAATGTTCTATTGCTTACTTCCCTACATTATTGTGATTGTCATTGAGTGCTCTGTAAAGTGTTTAAAATAAGCATAATTGTTTAAGCATGGTAACAACTAATTCACCCCCCCCCCCTCTCAGTTGTCCATCACATTTTAATTCTCTAATAAGAAATGTGTGTTGTTGATATGGAAAAGTCATAGTCTTACAATTTATGGATCATATGGTATCAAAGAAGTTTAATTCCTTCCCTTGAAGGAGTTGCCAACACTTTGAGGAGAAAGCAGACCCATCATGGGTAAAGCATTGAAAAGAGAAATATTGGAAGACCTAAGGGCCATCAATGTGGATATCTAATAGGACAAATGACATTTGAAGGAGAGGATAACATAGCTAGAAAAGGACCTTGAGAATTTTGTGAAATTGTTTCCTTTGTTAAGGAATGTTGGGTTGATCTAGTAGGCTAGATTACTCATCATTTTCTATCAATCTAAGTAAGTAAACTTACGAGGCACATAAATAATATGTGAAGAGTTTATCTTGAATCTACCTGAGGTATCCTAGTAAAAATCAACAGCAAATACCAGAATCACAGACAAAAATTAACCCCTATGACCACAACTTCTTAAGTTTGACTGCCTATTGGTAGAGAATTAGATTGAAAGAAGTCACTCTAGGTGCTAGATTACAAACACACTCTATTTGTTCAATTAAATTATGTAATCATAAGTAAGTGTTTCTGAGTATGAGTGGATGGTTAAAAAGTAAACTTACAGACTCACATATATTGTCATAATTATTGGTATATCTCACCAGATGAAGATCACTCAATAATTAGATTTTCTAACATTATCATCCTAAATAATTAATCACCATACACAAAGTGACATTGTCTGTAATTCAAAATGTTGCATCTACAGGAAATTGCAGTGATTATGTCCCTACAAGACAGTACAAAGAAAATGATCTTTAGAATCAAATGATAACAAGCATATAAAACTAAATAAACTCAGAGGAATGAAAGTAAGTACTTCCATCACTCAATTCAAAAATAGAAACAACACATACTAGGGGGCCCTCCTGGAATATGTTGTTAATTAAACTCATAACTTGAAACGAACTTTAATGCATGAAATGTTCAAAACTTCATTATATTAACTTGAAGGCAAAATATCAGAAATTACAGAATGTATCTAGGTTCATGAAAATATCCTCTATAACCTCCCTATACTCTGTTTTTCATTATTAACATATTTACAAGCCCAATCGGGTGTTTCTCAATACACCATGTTTTTAGAAAAACAAATTATAGATAAAGTTGTTCAGATCTCCATTGTAGCATGTGACATTAACTCTTTCCTTGAACTTCTAGATTAGTCCTTGATCTTATGATGAACTTGTTCTCCTTCTTTGCTCCTGGCAACGAATCGTTGATTTTGTGGATGAGCAAGCGGGTCTTCAACTAATCTCGTGAATTTCCTGTAATAATTGTTGGTCACTTTTTATTATCATTGACCTCCATGTGTTGATCACCATGGAAAGGGTAAAATAGGTATTTCACCATCTCCAGAGATTGGTGAATTACATCTAAGTAAAAATTCTTACTTAGAACAAGCGGAACTATATTAACCTGTAATTCCTGTAATGTTTGAGGAGACATAGTTATTTCCCCTAATTATTGAATTGTAGGTAATTTTACCAAAGAAATATTTCCTAAAATTATTTACAAGAGAAAAATAGGAATTAATCTCAAAATAAAAACGACGTACCTTATACATACTTGTTATGCCATCAATTGGGGTAAAATAGACAAAAATGGAGGTTTTGGAGTGAAAATGGGGATGAAAGGAGCTGGAAAAGAAGTCAAAATCAACACCCAACAAGGAACATTTTGTTAATCGTCAAGGCTATCTCACCACTATTATGGTATATTGGGATAAGAGAATATTTCATCTCTTGCAATTTGGAGAGAATGTAATTTAACTATATGATAGGCAAGAACAAAGACTCACTTAGATGATAGCACAATTGTACCAAGAATTGGCAACGAAAGAGGAGCCATTGGCAAAGCTATATGTAGTTGTTCAAGAGACTAAGGAAGCACGAGCACCTCTCATTACTATTGTAGAAGCAAGCAACATAATTGAGACAAGCATGGTGTTGAGGAAAAGATATGAATTTATCTTACTCAATCATTTTTGAATCTTGCTTGGCTAAGGAAAGATAGTCGAGAACATCAACCTATGTTTATAGCCTCAAAAATTGTTTCCCAACCCACAAGTATTAGTTACAAGGGCTTAGGCTGATTTTTTTTTAAATAAAAGATTGCTGCAAAATTCAACATTTTTATATAATTTTCTGAATATAACATATGCAAAAGTAAATGTGGAGACAAAATCAAAAATACCAAGTCACATATTAACACAGATGAGACAAAATAGCAATCACTTATTTCATTCCAAGAAATCAAAAGAATTGTTTTCTTTACAAAAATCCCTGAGGGAGTTTGGACCAAAGTCAAACTTAGATATCCCCAATGAAAACCATACAAAAGGACTCTGACAAGAAGTAAAAATTGAACTTTAAAATCTGGATCATCTTTCCACGGATTGTTTCCTAATTGACTCTGCACAATATCCTTTATCAGTCATGAAATTTAATTCATAAACAGACAAGTCTACACAGACTATCAAAGATAGATCAACACCTCTAAAACAAGCATCTGAATGATGTGGTTCAGCCTTGAACCTTGTTGTCTACAATAGGACCTTGTTGTCTACAATAGGACCTTGTTGTGATAAAATAGAATTAGGCTTTAAATGAATTGAAGAATGAATGAAAACTGAACTATCTCAATAAAACTCAAGAGAAAACCTTAGTATGCTTTCTCCTTCTATTCTCCCCTTGTTCTTCCTTCTCATTTGGATTTTATGCATTCCAAATTAGTTGAAGTAGTTCAACTACTTCATTTAGTTAAGTTAACTAAAACTAAACTAACTTTTAGTTTAGGGGAATAATTAATAATAATAATAATAATAAGGGTCTTTTAATAGATAATAACTAGTAGGTGGGACCCCTTGTGAGTCCCTTTAATTTCTTAACAAAAATAAACACAACTAGACAATAAATTAGACACATCCCTCCTTGTGGCTCCCATTATCATTTCCATAATTTGAAAATTAAATATCAATGATATTTTAAATCATATCCAAACATATAATATCCAAAATATCCAAAAATTGTATGTTGTCCAAAACCTTTAGCAGTCCATTGTTCTCAATAAAACAATAATAAAGTATAATAAAAAATTGTATTTGCCACTTTGAGAGGCAATTTTCCCTCTGTTGTTGTTATCCCCTTTTGACTTTCCTTAATTAGCCTTAGGTTGTGTAGATCCTTGAGGCTTGATCTCACTTATGACATGAGAACATTCATCTTTCAAGTGCATGCAGGATGAAACAGATTTGGCTGAATCACTTGAAGGAGAGGAGGGGGAAACAACATCTTTTCCTTTGTCATGCATGTGGTGGGATTCAATTTTGAGTCTTTTTCTTGCATGGGAGGAATGTAAATGTGAGTGTGCAGAGGAAATATAGACATTTGGGTTAACAGGTGGAGGAGGAGCAGGTAGAGACAAATTTGGCCAGCCACGATGTTGGGAAACTACTCGGTGAACAATCTCCTGCCATCCGTCATTCTCGAGAACTTTAGGTTGCAATGAAACATGAAGGGGCACAGGGATACCAGGGACATGTTGGGGTTGGAAGGGAGGCCTCTCTAGTATAATTTGGACTACTCCTTGTCCAATCCAATTAAAAAATGTATTGAGAATCTAGGATTTCTAGGCCCTCTGTTCCAATTCCTTTTCCCCTGTTATTTCGGCCATGAATTCCTCTGCTGAAGAATCCCATCATGTATCCAGCGATTATTATCAACTAACTTCTTAAACAAACCATACATGACAATCTCTTAATATGAAACAAAGTTTGGCTCAGCAATCACATCAGACCCATGCAATCCAATCCATAAAATTCATTTAATAAGTGTCAATGAGAAGGAGGTGAATTAGGGTTATGGGATATCTAAGGGGATTATATTGAGAAAAAAAGTGAGAAAATGAAAGGGAGTAAGAACACGATTATTGATCAAGAATTCATTAAAAAATCGACTGTGCAATAATAACCAAAACATATCATCTCTAATCCATCTTTGTGTTATTTCTTAATTGTTGTAATACAAAGCTTTAATTTAATTTTAAGAGTAGGGCGTGAAAAATGAATATGGGATCCTGAGGGGATTTGTAATGAGCGAAAAAGTGAGAAAGTGAAAGGGAATCGGATGGATATTGTTCTTAAAATAAATTAAATAAATCAACTATCATAACTCTATTTCAAATTAAAAAGCATCCACCTCCAAGACCAAAACATTCATTGTTCATCAATTGCATGCAAACTTCTTGTTGTCTCAATAATAATTAAATTTCCCAGAAATCCTTAATTTATAACAGTCTGTGCATTATAAATTATGTAAACATTTTCCATTCAAAAGTATTGTATATTATAATGTTGATCTCTTCCTTTTAAGATAAACAAAACCTGCACAACCGTATGCTCAACATTTATCCTTGATAATCAACAATGCACCATGATAAACAATCAACATTCATTGTTCCCCAATCAACAATCGGGCCCAATTTAAATGTACACAGGTGTCTTTTCAAAAAACTGTGGACATACTTAAAAGCATGTCCGATCATACAAAGGTCTTAAATCATATCAATCGACAAAATCTTGAATTGATAACAACATTCAACCCAAACATAAACCTTGAGTTTGATCTCTGTGTGTATCAGTATATATAACTTATTTTTTAAACAATTGGTAGTCTGCACGATGATTCCAATATAGCTATATCATATATGAAGTGAACAGAACTAAACTGACACACATGCAACTCTTTTAACTTGCCAGAACCCTGATCAGGCTTGGTAAAACTCACACAGGTGTATCTTTAATCAATCATAATCGTGTTGAATTAAACACAGTGATAAATACCATAAACGAATAGAAAGACATCTCTCGAATGTAAGAAACCGCGCGTTTCCTTTCTTATTCGTTCAAACAATTTCACCATAGAAGGATATAACAAAGATTTGACAAAAAAGGAAGGGTTTATAAACGAGAGAGCATCTCTTTAAAATTCCACAATCATTAAAATGATAACCCGACACTTGAAAAACCTCAGAATGTGCCCAAGGAGAGAAGAGACAGTCAGAGTCTAAGTCAGACTCTTTAAAAAAAAATCAAATGCAAATATGCCACGAAAGCCTGTCTGTCCTTTAAAAAAAAAATAGAGAGTTGGCAATCTTCCAATACTTATCTCCATTTTACCATCGATCAACAACCACAAGCCAAAAACAATTTTGAAAATGAAATAGCAGTGAGCCACACATTCCTTCGACTTATTACTCCAAGCCCTTGAATGAACCATAATTTGACGCCCAAGGAGAGACAAAGGCAATTCAAGTAAAATAACCCAGTGCACACATGTTCCTCTAACACTTGCAAATAAGAGATGAGGGTTAACTTAATAGTGGTGGGTATTCAAACACAACGAGATAATGTCTCTTTCCAATCACCTGGGAGATTAATAACTTTTGACAACAACAACAATGAGGACACCCACATTCTTTGTGAAAGAACACCAAGATATAACTCATATCAACTCAATACCCACACAAGTATGTATTATCATTTGGGGCCAACCAAGATTGGATATTTGGGATGATTTCGGTGAAAATAAAGTAAGAACGGGCCATCTACCATAGCTCGGGGTTTAAATAAAAGAACACACTATTTTTTTGCAGTTTCTCCGCAACTGGATAAGGATTACCGCAACAACTAAGAGGAAACAAGTTGACAGACACCGATACATAGAACGGTGAACAAAAACCCTCAACCATCAAACTCATAGCCTTATTTCACCACTGTCACTATTATTCCATAGAGACCCATCATAAAAACCACACTGACCGAGCAAACAACCAATGTGCAAACTTAATAATACCCATTTCTCTGCTTACAATTGCCAACATTTTATAGTCATCACAGAGAGCCATAACACCACATTTACACACAGTCGAAAATATCAAGAACACACAGAATCCAAGTATCATTGAGCCACCATTTGGTTCATACAACATAAAATCCATCATGGATGGAGAGAAAAGAACCATACCTATGAGAAAAAATTCTTAAATGATGAGTTGGTCGAGCTTTCCCTTCCAAAAACCTAAAAATGTGGAGCTTCACAGCTAACAGAGCAACAATGCAACAATGGAAAAATGATAGGGTGATGGGCGATAGGGAAGGTTTGAAGTGACATGCAGTAAATGCACGTCACTTCCTCACCTGGCCTCATTCAATTCCAAGTACGAGACAGCCCAATAAGCATAACATCCACCACTAAATCAAACCATATAACCAATGCATAATCAATGTCAATCCATCGTAAGATCCGAGACCATATCTATTGCATAGTGCGCCACCCGAGAGATTTCATATGCTAACCTTTTCCATAACTCCACACAATAATCCATATCAACATTGCTATATGTGCCTCCATTCTACTTTAATGAAATTTTCATAGTCCATTAACCAAACCATAGTATAATAGTTAGGGCTAACACTTGTATCCATTAATTCTTTTATTCGAAGTTTGCATGTAGTCTTTTTACATAGTTTCTTTCCTTTTTCTATAACTTTAGAACCCTTTTATAGTTTTTTTCTTTGTTTTGATCAAGACCCCACTAAGTATCCCTTGCATACATGTGGCTAAGTAATCAACATATGAATTAGTAACATAGCCCCTATAAACAACATGATCCTCATACTCATAGAAATTGTTATGTGTCGCAAGTGATTACCAAAAGAATTCCACAATAATGCATTATCCACTTATTATCACACCAAATGAAACCTAGATTGCATCATCAAAAATGTAGGATTGTTTAGTCAACATAATAACAACAGCAAAACATGTGTAATATGTCTATCCTTGCGCCTCTAGTCTACAAGTGGGTCCCACCTACTAGTATTATATTATTATCATAATTAAATAATAGCGCTTTAGCAATACTTTGCGGATGGAATTCATGTTTATGATTTTAATCGTCAACACATGGTAAGCTCAACCTCCAAGGACCTTTCTCAATTTGTTTGGAAAGAGCCCTTTGGTATGTTTGAAATACATACCAAAGGAATAGGTTCCAAACTAATGAGGAAAATGGGATACAATGGCCATGGGATAGAAAGTGAAGCTAAGGGATTGTAAACATTATTGTATCTAAGCATAGGCTGAAGCATCAAGCCCTAGGTGTTGGAACCAATGATTCTTGATGTAACCCAAAGTTATATGAATGTGTAGTTGACCATGAAGAGGGAGTCGACAAGGTGTTATGGGGATTATTTCTCACATGGATCTTGTTGAATACACAACAAAATCACCCTAGTATTAGCCTAGTAATCCTAGATAGAAAGGGGGTGATTCCTGCGGTTTTCCTAGATCTAGATTCAAACACATAGATTTGTATTTATCCTAAGGAATGGTGGACATTTCATACCTTTATTCGTAGGTTTTCCTTCGCAAATCCCAGTTGTTACAGACCTAAAAATCCAGCTCCAAGCTCCACAACCCTCTTTATGTATAAAAAAGACAAGAAATACCTATCTACCTTTCTACTTGGGATTAGAATCCTAGATCTAACTTTCTTTTAATCAAATCTACAATGAGATGAATCAGATATAAAAATTTACATGATGAAATACAAACATATCAGGGGACAACCAATTATCTATTGATAACATAAAATAAATTACATCAAGAATACCTTGGGTGTTAATTCTATTCTCCCTTGACCTCCTTGCTCCTTGCCTCTCCTTGCAACTCCTTGGTCAGGCTAGGCTCATTGACTTTTGGTTGTTATGAACAGGATAGGTACCTCTGCAATTGGACAACATAAAATTTCTCTAAATTATTATCCTTCTTTCCCAAGGATTTCCTTTGTTATATAGATCTTGAAGGAGGCTTGGGAGAGTCTCCTAGATCTTGTAGAGACCACTAGAGACTCGAGTGATGTGATTTACTAGGCCCTTGATGTTGTATCCTTTTCATCACCTAAATGAGAAAAAGAGGGACACTTTCAAGTTCAGGTGGGTCAGTTGAATAGGACATAAGTTAGTGCAAGATTTAGAAACATCAAGCACAAGAAATAAACAAACAACTAAACTAATAACAACTAAGAAACTAAACTAAAGTGAATAAGTGAATTAGAACCAAAATTAACCAAACAATTGACCAATGTTCATGCCACCAATGGATAGATTGTATTAGTGGGAAAACACCAAAGAGAAAGGGAGACTTATGGGTCCCCTCTTCCTCCAAGGGAGGGATCTTGAACCCCCAATGAAATATCTCCTCTTACAAATAGAAAACTAAAAGGAAATGGTGAAGAAATCCAAAGCTCATTCACTCAAGAGGTGATGTGAATAGCTCAATGAAATGGTGCTTGTATGATCCAATGAGGAAAGAGGTTCCTTGTAGGAGAATATAGGAAACATAACAATACAAATAGATTCTTGGAACTATAGTGCACCCATGGCCTCTTTTTATAGAAAATCTTTGAGGCATTATCCAACTGGTCTTTAGTGTGAACAAGGAGCCCTTTAGGGCACCTTTAGGTGTTTGACCAGCCCCCCACTCAGATATAGTTCGGATTTGAGGGTCAAATAGACTTGGGAGATGAACCAGAAGTGGGTGGGAGGCCGACCAGAATCATAAATGCATCGTTCTAAGGTGTGGGCAGATTTTTGCGTCCACAGTCGCGCATCGAGCACATGTGCTCTTTTCCTGTGTTTTCAACAGGCGCACGTGTGCATGCTTCCTTTGTATTATGAGCGCATGTTGATTTTATAACCAATTGCATAGTTTGTTCCCTTTGGAAATGAATTTTTGGGCCATGAATGAACTAATAGGTGTTTGGAGATGTTGGATTTCTATAACCATTTGCAGATGAAATTTCARTGATAACAGATGCCCCCTGATGTGTGAGGTTAGGAGCATACGTATAGCTGAAWTACATCAATGTTTCTTCTAYTGAGAGTACCATTGTAAGAAAGAGTGTTGAGAGGAATTGCAAGAGTGACCCATTGGARGGAGAGGGGAACCTATGCAACCCAAACCTTTCGGTAGGTGTGAAAAAATAAAAMTGTGTACAAATGAGGCGAGCATGCCCCATGCKTRTGTCATGTAACTCAAAATGTGTAAGAGAGTAATTGAAACTATGTGTTGGYGTAGATGATTGCAGCGCCCTCTGGGGTGGTTTGATAATAGAAGAGGAAAATTTTGATGGTGAACAAACTCTGAAAAGAGGCGATGACACCTGTAAGAAGTGTCGAGAATCTGCGGGCATTGATATCCCAACAAATTTCAGAGGTCTTCGGAAAATATAAAAACAATTGCATTAGTCCCGAAGTAAGACCCACCGCAACATGAGAAAGTGTTTAAGTCAAAATTTATGGGGGTCAATGAAAATAGAGAGCAATGATGGTTCCCTCTGTGTCGTCCAAGACTCCTCATTGTAAAGGTAATGAGAGTCAAGATACTGTCTCCCTTATGGAAATTGTGTTGATGTCGACAGAAAGGGAGACGTGACTCCAAGAAGCAAAGGGCTTCATGAAATCCACTAGATGAGATCAGGAACCGATGAGGAACATGGACGAAGTCAAGAAGTGGTGAGACTCAATACTTCCCTTGGTTGGGGATATATGTGAAGTATGAGTGGAAGCAACCGTGAAACTAAATCTAGCGTCAGGGGGACAACTTAGACGTAGGTAGGATTGTGCCAGAGGCATGTCAAAGTGGAAAAACTTAGAGATCAGAGGTACATGGACTGGGGAATTCTTGGGTTTATGGACGATGTCAACAAGAGTATAAGGTAAATGAATGCCCCAACCAAGGGTGACAAGGGTTGCTTAGCCAGGAAAGAAGGTCGCTAAAGGCAACAATAAAAGTTATGTAAATGCTGGAAACAAAGGTTTTGTACAATTACCAAATGAATAAAGAATAATTTGGGATAAGTGTGCAGATACAGAATTGGGTGCCCTAGTGTAAGATGGCTTGGCCTGTGAGGGAGCAAGTTGCATGGAAAATTGGTGGAGGGTGGGGGCCCCATAGGTGGGTTTCTATATTAGGTAAATGAATGGAGGACAATCTGCAAATGGGAAAACTGATTGTGGATGAAATGGAGGGTTAATGATACTATGGGGGTGCAGTTAAAGTGAAACCATGATGAGATATTTTGGGAATCCATTGGGGAGGCTAGCATAATGGGGAGAATAAGTATGTGGCTGATTCTCAAACATGCATACAATGATTTTGACTCCCATCCCTAGGGGTTTAAAGCATCATGAGTGTCGAAGTGACAAAGGGGACTATAAATGGGACAACTCATGTGGGGGAGAATGCTACTGGGTGACAGTACTTGAAAGGCAGCAGAGGTGATAGTACTGCAGAGCTGGATGGGGGGATCCTAGAGGCAAATGTCAGAGGGTGTGAATGGGAGATGCAATTGATATTCAAAGGGAATGATTACATGCCAGTTTCGATCATATACCTGAAGGGGTTGTGTTGATGCGTGATGACCAAGTACCTTCACACATAAAAACTGAATACCTGACGTGAACAATATCTGAAGATAAAGAACATATAACAGTTATTCAATAATTGTGAAGATGATCATGCATACCTGGGCGTGATGTGAGAAAAATGCACCCCTGGGGCTGAGGATGGATGGTGATCTGGGGGATGTGACTGTGTAGGGGGCGGGATCATGATCTCATGGTTGAAGACAGAATGAAAAATGGAGGCTCTGAGCTCCTGTAATTGAACACGGAACTTTGGAAAAAGGGACAATATATAGTTGTAGGGCCCACAATGCCACCTCATTTGTACCTGCTTCCATAGTGAGTGGATGAGAGGTTGTAGAGGAGATTTGGAGATTCCAGGAGATCGAACCAGCTGATCCAGGATTATCGAGTGCTAGGTTAGTGGTCGTATCCTCCTGCATATTAATTAGGATTTCTATTTTGGGCAAGGCCATATTTATGGTCGTACAGAGAGATTTTTTGAGGGTGGGCCCCCCAGTGTGCAAGCGATCGAAGGATTATCGCGCTTGGGTGTGCAGCTGTAATCGGGAACAAAGCCATGTAAAAAGTAAGCTTTGCCTTGTAGGCTTTGTAGTTGGTGTAAATTTCAAGGGGGGGGGGATTCTGTGATGGCTTGGACCTTGAGGGGGTCGATGGTGATGCCACATTGGGAAACTATGAACCCAAGGAGGCGTCCAATGGTGACACAAAATACACACTTGAGGGAGTTCAAGTGGATATTGTACTAACGACACCGTTGGAAGACGACCCCTAAGTCAACTAGATGTTGAGTGTGTTTCTTATATTGAGCAGTGAGGTCATCTAAGTAGGCAAGGATGATGTGAGCGAGATCATGAAAAATGTAGGTCATGACCCATTGGAAAGTCGCACCAATGTTCTTGATGTCAAAAGGCATGACACGATATGAAAAATTTCCCCATGGGGTAGTGAATGCAGTTTTATACTGACCGGCTGGGTGAATTTGAATTTGATTGTAGCCATAAAACCCATCCATGAAGGACAAAGCCTCATGGTCGACACAATCATCGATAATTTGGTCGATAAAAGGTGTTGGGAAATTATCTTTGGGACAGGCGTGATTGAGATCATGAAAGTCAATACAGACGCGAAAAGTGCCCTATTTTTTGTTGATAAGGACGAGGTTGGAGACCCATGACGTATATGCGATGGGGTATATGAACCCTGGAGCACGTAATTTTTCAATTTCGGCTTTGATGGTCGCAGCTTTGGATGGGTGTAGTGGGCATTTATTTTATCGTACAAGTGTGATATCAGGCCATGTGTCTATATGATGTTCGACAATAGAAGGATCAAGGTCGGGCATCTCTATATATGACCAGGCAAAAATGTCCCAGTATTCCTGGAAGAGAGCTTTGTAAGCTATAAGTTCTTCAGGAGAGCATGCGGCGCCAATGGTGATTTCTTCTACGATTCCAGGTTTGATGGAAATATCGATTTTGATAGTGGGGGAAATGTTGGCCATGTTGCCTTCTTCAAAAGCGTCGAGGGCAGGGATAGGGTTATTAAACCAGTCTATATGCCCTGATGGGATAAAATATTTGGTTTCAATTGCGTATATGGAGTCTTGGTTAGGGGGATCAAAGCCTTCCTGCGAGAGAAATAGTGTTATGTGATGGAGCGCATTCCATGGGCAATCGGAGATAGTTAATTCCTCAAGGATGTCTTCATCACAGTGGAACTGATGAGAATATAGGGGATCCAGGGGAGTAACATTGGTGACTGTCACCGTGTGGTTGTCTTTTGGTGGTGAAGAGGTAGAGGTGGTGGTGCAAGGAGGTTGTGATGGTTCGCTCGACATAAACCAAATATCGAGATATTGTGGGTTGAAAATTGTAGTCGGGCGTAAGATTTCTGTGAGGAAATGAACTGGAGAATTGGGGGGATTTGGGGGAAAATCCTCATATAGGCTATCCGTGAACCATGGAGGAGTGTAAAGTGCCTCAGGCTCAGGAGAGATAATATTAACAACATCAGGGGATGGAGTAAGGGTAATCACCGGTACCTCTGTTAGTGGGGGGGGTGTAGGATTTTGAATAAGGTCCATTTGGCGACATCTGTATTCAATGATCATAGGAGACTGGTATGTGAAATGATCAAGTGATTCATGGAGAGAGCAAGGGCATCTCATCTGTTCGTTGACTGAGGTTGTGACATAGTGTATGTCAGTGACATGGGTTTGTGATGACGTGGATGGAGGGGGTTCTTGTTGAAAGCTCGGGCGTACTGCCATTAAAGTCTGTCGAAACTGAGGTAGTGTGGGGCAATGGTGGGTGTAATGGCCATATTTGGAACAAATGGCACACATGAATTTGGTTCACATTCCTTTTCTACCTGTAGTAGGGGACGTAGTGGTAGTACTAGAAGCGACATATTGATGTGGTCGCTCGAGGGAGTTGGATCAAATTGTGTAACTCAGGGAGAGAAGGACATCGATTGGTGGGGTGTCCTTCTCTCTCGCATAGTGTGCAAGGAGGTTGAACTCATGGGGGAAGTGGAGTAGTGGGTTATTTCTTCTTTCATATGCCCCCAGTTGTAGCGGTGGTGCTAGTAAGTGGGGGTGAGGGTGGTGTGGTTGGAGTAAGTACTGGAATCTGCATCGAGATTCCTTCTATTTGGGGAGGGAGGGATGGTTGAGGGACCATCGCGGGTGGATGTAGATACCATACCGAAATGGCCAGCACCATGTTAGGAAGGGTAAGCGTTGTCGCTACCTAGAAATCTTGTATGCCTGGTGGGGGGTAGAAGAAGGGGATTTGCGTAATGGATTGGGGGACTATCTCCCAAACTGGGATTTGACCCTAGGGGAGAGTGAAATCAGGGACAAGTGGTGTCGTAGGTTGTTATCAAACTAATCGGTAGGTGCGAACACTAACTAATCTCCCTAGATCCACCTAGATCTAGAACAAAACACACCAGAACATGACGCTTTCCTTAAGTTTTAGATATTGAATTTACTAACTAAAGAGGGATGAGTGACATACCGTTTCGCTTCCTCTCACCATCACCATCCTAAATGTGTTCCAATGCTCATACAATGATGATCCTGCAAAAGAACGCAACCAACCAAAGTGATAGCAATAGCATAAACTCAATATAAACCTATGTATGTGATCAAGGAATCATACAATAAAACACAACAAGATTTATAGGAAAGAATCATATTATTGTATCATATTAAATGTGAAAGAGAGATTACAACCATGGCCTTGATGTCATAAGGTCCCTTCCAACTATCCTTCGTTCCCCACACACTTTCACTTCGAGAATTCTGAGAGCATAGATCTGATAATATTCACAATCTATCTTGACAAAGGCAAAACTCAAAACCACTCCAACCAAGCTAATAATTCCAAGCCAACCAAAGCTAACTTTTTCCATGAGAACTCCTCTCCTTTTATAAGTTGAAGAGGATAAGGTGAGGAGGTTAGGATGATCCCACTAAATCGTGAAAGTGAGTAAGATCTAAACCATTCGGATGCCACCTCACCATGGAAGTTTCTCCATCTAGAAGATTCGAGAAAACGCTTGTTTTTCCCACGTGTAGGCATTCTCACACCCTACCTATAGAGCAACCTATGAACATATCGCACCCTAGCTATGGTGCAACATACGAGAATCAGGCATTCTCGTACCCTGCCTATATAGCAACCTGCGAACTTCCTTTTTACAGGGTTTGTACAAGGGAAAAATGCAACTTCTTTTCTCAGGAAAAGTTCTTCTCCCTTCTCTCTTCAGAAACTTAGGCCATTGACCCCTCTGAAGGCAATAGATAGGTTTACATCATTAACAGTCATAGGGATGACGAAAATAATGTGTAACATAGGTTTCTCAGGGGGTTCTTGAGGTGGAATGTTTGCGACTAGTGGGACATCAAAGGGTGAAGAAGCCTCGGTGGGAGGAATGGTATATCCAGTTTCTGTTCCATCGGAAGATATGACACACACTTGTGTTGAGGGATGAATGAATGATGGTGCTCCATGGTATGTCCCTAGCAAGGATGGGTCCTTGAAAATTTTGGGGCCCATATCAATGAGTGGGTAGGCATCAAGATTAGTTTGGAAAAGAGGTAGGATGTTATCGATATTGGAGGAAGGGTTGGGCTCGTAATGTGAAACTTGGTCGATGGTGACGATATTCTTGTTGTGGGGGGACATCATCATGCAAAACACAGAAGAGGCCACATCCTTCATAGCGTACATGTAGATACATCCAAACAAGATGTTATAATCAAGCACAGTGTTGATAAATTCAATGTCAATGAGAATGGTTTTTCCCTCGAGTTCAACGGGGACATTTTGAAAGATACCTTCAGGAGAGGATGGGCGTCCATCATAAGCTCTCAAAGTGATGGTGGATGGTATTAGCTCAGGGGAGACAAGTTTCTACCATACATTTTTGGACATAATTCATGTGGATGCACCTTCATCAATGATGCAGCGATGAACTGTGATGTTTTGAATTTTAACTGGTATTTAAAAAGCTACCAAAATGGGGAGACGGGGTTCCCCACGTTCTAGATCAAATGTGATAAGTCTAGTATCAGCAGGGTCGATTGCCCCAAGGGAGGAAAGTAATGACTTCCATTGAGTGGGACAGGTTTGAAGAACTTCTAAGACTGACATGGTAGCAGTAGATTGCGCCAAGTCATTGACCAGAATGTAATTGTGTGTCACCCTAGCCTTAGGGTTGTTGACATTTTGTCATAATGGGATGCGAGGAATACGAAGAGGTGTTTTAGTGTTAGGGTGTGGAATCATCAGAGGTGGTCCCATTGTAACTAGAATTGCTTCCAATATGGTGGGAGTAGATTCAGGGGGTGCGTTGTATTGATGATTGCACGTTTGTAGAAGAATTTCTTCTTCGCTAGTGAGGACGATAGTGCGATTTGCAGGACTTCCAGGGTTTGGATATTTTCCCCTCTGTGGTGGGGCAGGGTGAATCTCTTGTTGGGTATTCATCACCCCTTGGTGTGGAATCGGGTTTTGCAACATGATTGGGGGTAGTTGTTGCACATATTGTTGTGGGATTTGTTGAGGGGCAGGAGGTGTTGGGGGACATGGTCTATTCACGGAGTCCTTCATCCATTTAAAGTCAACAATTTGAGGGCAATGGTGAGTATAATGGCCATACTCACTGCAAAGGGCACAACTAAAGTTTCTCCAGAGATTGTTGTTATTCTTCCCTTGGCATTTATTTTTATTTCCCCCTTGAGGGTTTTGGTTCCCTTGATGTTGGTTTCCCCCGCCAGGTTGGTTTTGTTGGGGGTTATTTCCCCCTAGCCCTGGATTATTATTGTTTCATTTTTTTCCTTTATTTTTGGCATTATTCGACTGATAGGCTGGATTTTTCGTATTCAATTGTTAAAAATTTTGAAATTGTTGAATGGGAGAGGGTTGAACAAAGTTAACCCCAGTGTGTGGTTGTCCTTGTAGTGGAGCAATAGGTTGTGGAGGGCTAGGAATTGGGAAATACATATTATTTTGTGGCAATGATCCGTAGGGTACATAGGAATTCGTAGTTCTTTCACTAGTGCTCAGGATGTAATTTGAGGTAGAGGGGGTACCGAAACCTGGTTGGTCTGTCAGGCGCATCATGGGTGTCAACGCGGGTCTACTCATGGGTGGAGGGAGGACAATAGGGTATGGTTGTTGACAATGGGGGGAAGGGTAACCAGTGGGTCCCCCATATATCGGTGGATATTGGGGTGTATCATACATAGGTTGTGGTTAGATGTACGGATTGTGGTGTGTCATGTTACCAATCAATCCATCTGTTGAGTGAGACATCCCAGGTTTGTCCTGGCCAAATGGTACAGGTCTTGAGGTGTCAGCTAGTACTGTATATAAGTATCCTGACTGTGCATAAATGAGGTCATACTTATGAGCCTTGTTGATGGATTCCTCTTGTGTTTGGGGGAAGGTGGAGGCTACATCTTTGGTAAGGAGGGAGACATGTGATCTGAGAAACCAATCAAGGCATTGTTGTTTGGTGGTTTCTGCTTTACATAAACTACGTCGTCGATGCCATTCATGAATGTGGTCAACGATATGTGTGGCTGAGGTTTGTTTAAACTTGGAGATCATTTTGAGACCACTGTCATGGTAGATTGGTAGTTTAAAGAAGGTCAAAAATTCTTTGGCCAAAGATTCAAAAGTCACATGGGACCCTGATTTTTCATCTACATACCACTTGGCTTATGGGCCTGTGAGTGTGCGTTGAAATAACCTTAATCAAATGGAGTCGTCTATGATGTTGTTTGATGAGCACCATAAGTGGAAGGTCATGATGTAATTGGCAGGAATTTCTCCCACCTTGCCTTCAAACTTGGGAATGTATGAAGGTAGTTTGGTGGGCATTGCAGGCCATGTGGGGTCGTGCAATATAGGATCATTTGTGAGTTTGCTCAGATCTTGTATGTTGAGGGAATCCAAGTATGGCATCTGGAGTGGTGGTGGAGGGTTATTTCCA
>ML792065.1:348219-376714 GCA_009831015.1 Picea engelmannii
TACCTTTTAAAATCTCTTAAACCACTTTGACTACTTTGACCTTTTGGGGATTCTAGATGACATATGAGGGTCCTCCAACTTTGTAAGGCCATAACTCTCAAACCGTGAGGAGTTATGTGACGTTCTACATACCACCATAAATGGAATGACATATACTATCCATATAGAATAGTATTATCTAAAAATATATCATAAATCATACCGTTACCCATCAAACAAACTTGGGTCCATTACCCAAACCTAGGGTCTCCAACTTCTCATGCCCATAACTCTCTAACCATGAGGAATTATGTGATGTTCCACATACCACCGGAAATGACATGACAAGCACTATTCATATAGGATATTTTCCCTGACAAGTTCACTTTCCTTCATCTCATTATTCCACAATTAATCATGGGTTCTCTTACTCCACAAAGCGTCTTCCAGTGAGGGCTTTCACCATAAGGGGACCACTTTGGAGTTCATCAATAATGAGTCATATTTACATCAAACAACATTGGGTCCATTACCCAAACCTTTGTGCTACGAGGCTTTCTTCAAGGGTTGACATCAATGACAACCAACCTTAATCAACACCATTGTGATCCTATGTGATAACCAGAGTTGAATAAAAGTGATGTGTTCCATGATGAGTCAAATCACATAGAGATCTAGTATCACTTCATTCATGATATGATGTAGAGAGGAGTTATAAAGCTCCAATATGTTGGCATAGATGAACAGGTTGCATATGTGTTGACCAAGACTCTGTCTCATGTAAAGTTTGAGCACTTTCAAGACAAGCTTGGTATAGTCCGAAAGGACCTCCCTTGAAAGGGGGAGTAGTGCTAATGATACTATGGTATCCTAACCAATAGCGGGTAGCTCAATTAGGATTTTATATCCTAGGGGACTGATCATCCCTAGACAGATATCGAAGGTCCGAAAGGACGGGCTGTCAAAGTTCTTGTGAATGTATATGCTAGCTTTGGTCAGTAGTGGTAGCTCTGTTAGGATTTTATATCATAGGAATCTTTTGATTGTTGGGCAGATCCTTTGGATCTATCAGAGTACCAAAATATTTTGATGCCAGCCTTGTGATGAATATTTCCAACTTCTGATGATGTTGATGCCAGCCTCTTGTTGAATATTTCCAGCTTCGTTTTGATGTTGTTGTGAAGCCAGCCTCGTGTTGAATATTTCCAGCTTCATGCTGAAGATTTCCAACATTGTGTTGTTGTTGTTGTGATGCCAGCCTCGTGCTGAAGATTTCCAGCTTTGTGCTAATGGTGTTGAGATGCCAGCTTCTTGCTGAATATTTCCAGCTTCGTACTAATGTTGTTGAGATTCTAGCTTTGTGCTGAAGATTTCCAGCCTAGTGTTGATGTTGATGATGCTCCAGCCTTTGTGTCATGATATTGTTGTTGTTGATGTTGTATCAGCGTTGTGTTGTTATTGATGATAATGATGTATTAGTGTTATACTAATCCATGTTGGTGTACATGATGATGATGGTGCCACTTCAGCTTCTTGTTGAAGATGATGATGATCATGTTGCTTTAGCCTCATGTTAAAGATGTTGATGATATTATTTAAAACTCATGCTAAAGAAGATGATTTTGTTACTTTATCCTCATGCTAAAGATGTTCATGATATTACTTTAGCCTCATGCTAAAGAAGATGATCATGTTACTTTAGCTTCACGCTAAATATGATGATGATGTTACTTTAGCCTCATGCTAATGAGGATGATGATGCTACTCTAGCTCCATGTTGTGAATGATGATGATGAGAAAAAATTTCGATGATTTATAGATATGCAATTCAGTGTTCCAGATGTTGTTGATGTTGATGCCCTCTCTCTCTCCTGATGATGTTGTAGAATACCCTTCTTGTTAAGGGGGAGTGTTGAAATATTGTAACTACAAAGAGAATTCTATCTATTATTGAGCTATTATTCATTAGATCAATCCCCTTTTTTGGAATGATCGTTGTAATTAACCAAATCCCCTTTTGTGGATTGGTCAAGCCCTAAATATATTGTACAAATTGAGAATTTGGCCCCCGGGATAATTAAAGTGGTTTTAAAAACTAAGAAGACAAGTCGTCCATGCCCACTGAAGAGACACCTTTCCAGCACCTGCCAGTTTGTATAAATAAAGGAAGTCAGTGCTGCATTATCTCATTCACTCATTCACTCATCAAGTGCCCAAGTTTGGTAGTTGTAGTTGGGATAACAAGGAAGAGAGAGGTGCATTTCTCATTGTTGGATATTCTCTAGTGTTTTGGTTTATTGTCTTGGCATTGTATTGGCTATCTATATTAAGGAAGTTTTTGTTGGGTTTTCTCTCCCATGAGGGTTTCCCAGGATAAATGTTGTGTATCTTGTGATTTTGTTTCTCTTAGTGATCCTACCTATGCTATTTTTATCTAGTAAATTGAAAATAAACCTAATAATATCTCAAAACTTAATAGATTTCACCATGGAAACACCGTAAAAAATTTGTCAAACAATTTACAAACGAACTCCTCTTGAAATTTTGTCAAACAGTTCGCTTGAAAACTCTTTAATTTCTCTTCTGCAATTTGCTAACTGGCCCATGTAGACTCTATGTTGAAAGTTGGAGCTCTGATACCAATTTGTAGCATCCCCATTATCAACAACTTAGCATAATTTCTCTTGTAACGTTCCTAGCCCTGAGCTGGGCCACGCCATGCAGAATTACAATTAAATTAAATAATAAATTATGCATATGAACAGAGTTAAGTGGAAATAATAACAACATGCATGTAACAATAACAATTCATATATAGAATTTAACAATCGATATTTCATGACAGATAACTCATAATTGCACACACAGTAATTGAAATAAGCACATGAATGACACTTATCTCAAGGAATAAACACCAACTGCATGTAGACCTTCAGCCTCAGTTGGGGATAAATTCCACCTAGGTAAAGGGTTTCTAACCTAACTAAGGTCTCCTTTAACAGCATACAAACTCAGACATAGGTGCCAAATCAAACTAATAGCCTACAGTCTCTCATTCCCCACATGCATATCCCACCCCAAGAAGTGTGCCCCTTCTCTGTTCAACAGTCCTTCGGCTGCCCCACTTCCCTTTCGAGGCTTTAGCAATAGGCCAGACAGGAATTCTCAGAGCCTTGTAGCTACAGTTTGGCACCTTGGGAAAATCAATTCCCAGTATTTCTCTCACCTAGAGAGAATGTTCATGGTCCTAAAAAACCACTTCTTTCATCCTACAAGCTTGACAACCCACTTCTTCAATTAAGCTCTCAAGCTAACCAGTATAGGTTCAGGTTTTCATCACAGTCCAGTACCATCAGGTACGATTCACAGCTTCCTCTGTGAAGGAATGAAAATCTCCCCCCTTGCACTATATCCCCCAAATAGATATATGCTTATGTCCTTTAAGACATATGGCGCCCAAGGGACTCCCTTGTCCCTACTTTAGAAACTTAGGATATATTCATATCCATTACGTTATCTTTAAGAAATACTAATATAATATTCCATTGGGATTAAGCCCCCTAGCTTAGCCCCTTCGTAGACCCTTATCCCCCTTCCCTTTCTAGTGGAGTTTAGCTCCCCATACTCATTTGTGGGTCGGTTTGCAGCAGTGATGTGCTTTATTAATGATATGAATGTTTACATATTACAATAATAGGCTCACTAGCCTTTAGCATCTAGGCTCTCTGGCCTAATAATCACATAATCCTTTTGGCCTATAATAACCTGGCTAACCAAGATATAAAACATTTCTACATTTACAACTAGGAATCAATTTGGGTATTACAACACAGGCATTTCTAGCCCAAAATATCCTAGCTCACCGGCATATATGTTAATTTACATTTATATGTACAGTTGGGGTTCAGCCTAGAGGTATTACATGTGTCGTCATGGATTTTGGCTATACTGCATCTCGTCTAACATAATGATTGGCTCGTACATTGGGGAATCTGATCGTTCGAGTTTGGCATTTGATCGTTGTGGGGTTCAGATCTCCTCTTCGGCTAATTGAATTAGATTCCCTGTGTTTCTCCTCTACCACAGCTACAGTTGTTATTGCTTCTTTGTCACCCTTTGTTGTAGATTGCATTGCAAGGATGTTGAGTACGACCTCCCCTCGACATTGGTACCTAGCACCATTCAACATTTGACGATGAGTGATCTCTGAATAAACCATTAATCTTAATCATTCAAATGCATATAGCTAAGGCATTAATTAATTGAAATATAATGTAAATTTCCCTGCATTTGATTCTTGGTTCATATGCTCATGATCGAGGCGTTGCGTTCTCTGGGGCTGCCAGCAAGGTACCAGATATTCGTCCTGAAAAATTCAGACAATCAGTTAGGATTTTATTAAATAGTATAACTGTGAAATTTTGTATCTCAGAAATTTCTTTCCAACGATATAAGGAACACATGAAACAAGTGATCGAGTCAAAAGTTATGGCCAAAATAGGAACAGTAGTTTGGGGGGTCCTCTCCCTTATCGGAGGAGTTAATGGGAACTCCTTTGATTTGCATTGAAGGAGTTTGAATGAAATATTTAGGTGTGAACCAGAGGCCGATTTATGAACCTCACCAGGTGAAATATGGAGGCTAATTTATGAACTTTGTCCAGTGATCGTGTTGATGTGCATTCCTTTAAGCTCCCTAGATAAGTGGTCATTGTACTATATGAGCCTAGATTGCTACCATGCATCAATGTTGTCCTTATCATCGAGTCGTATGAAGTTTGTTTGTGTTATCATTTGTTGAATCCCCTCCCAAGGTTATTCAGTGTTCTTGGTTGATGTAGGCTTCACATCATCCATATGAGAACCTCCATCACTTGTTTGGATACAACTTGTGTAGCATCAGAGAATCACTAAAGGGTTATATCCATAGTGACTATGTTTCTTTCCCATTTTGGATGGAATGGGCTCATGAATACATTCCTTGTCATGTGGCTTCAGGAATGCGAGTTCTCTAGCTGATACTTTCTTATTTGGACAAAACCTTACACATGCTTCTTGACGAGACTAGGATTCTCCTAAGATTTCATGAGAGGCTAGTTTAGCCACTGGATTTTCGCACATAAGAGTTTGACCCAATTTATTTCCATCACGCCCAACTATTACTTCCTATTTCTCAGATAAAGAATTCTCTACCGAAACATCAACGTTCATGCAATTCCCCACAAACATCACAACCATTTATTTTTCTGTCTGACTTATCTTCGGCATGCAACACCATAAAAATAGTTTCTAAAGTGAATTTGTGTGCAAAAAGATACAATTTTATGGGAAACCTTCGACCATCATTCATGATGCTAACAAGTTCATCAAGTAAGAGAATACATCCATGCATGTGGCACACCAAGCTTAAGCCTCATCTATGGCATTGTTCGAAGCTTTATAAATTAAATGTTGGAAACCACGAGCTCCAATGCTCTCAATGCATATCCCTGAGTATACTTCTTACCTTCCTATCCATGTTTTCACTCGCTCCTTTTCCCTCCAGTTTGAAACAACAAGAAATGAAAACACAAACCAAATGCAAAAAAATCAACTTGTTTAAAACTAGACTACTTGTTGTTAACCCCTCTGAGTGTAGCGAATCAGTTCATATTATCTTCCTCGGTGGATACTGGGGTTGTTTACATTATCATCTCCCAGTTATAAAATATAAAAAAAAATTCTTTCATGGTTGTTGATGATTTCAGAGTTATTCCATTCAACTGCTCTGATTGAGTTAGAATGCTTTGGCTCAACTACTCCGGTTGAGTACGGGTCTTTGTTCACAATTTTATCGAGCAAGCGGTCATGATTTTTCTTTTTTTTGGGGCGCGCGTTGCAAACGAAATGGAATATGGGAAATAATAATTAGAACTGGAGCAGTCTTCATTTTGGATTTGTTAGTATGAATTCCTTCAATCCACTCCTCCTCCACCTGGTTAAGTACATGTCTAGTTGCGTTTCCTTTCATCTAGAGCAGTTAACATCGTCATGATCAATCCCCAATGCTCGTCCCCACAATAACGTTGAAATAACCAACAAATAGGCCTTAGAACAAGGTGGGCCATGCTGACCTGATCAGTGTTGGCGAGAGGGAGAAGATCGTCGTCGATGTGCTTGGTGACGACGAGGAGTCAACATCCTTCCATTGACACATTGGTAACAAGAGAGGGAAACTTATCAACAAGCAGTGTATCGAAGCGAAAGGGAGGATGTTGTTGATATGCAAGGCATCGGCTTGAGTGGAAATAATTCAGTCGGTGAAAGGTGTGCACGCAGCGAAGATAATCGTGTGGACACTATTGATGTGTTAGCGTTGATCACATGCACTTCGTCAATCATAAGAACGTTTGTAGTGAGGTTTAGCAGAAGCGCACTAGCGTGGTAGTCAAGTTCGAACAATGGTGGCTTATGTGTAGGCGAAGAAATAAATGGTGTGTCAATGATATGGTGGAAGAAGGATGTTTTTTCCAATACGATATGTATCGGCATAGAAAGAGGTAACTCATTGAAGATTGAATCGATAGGTTGCGATGGTATGAAGCGAAACTTGAAATGATAAAGTGGGGAGAGCGGAAGAAAAACTTGGACAGATCCATTCGCACGAGAGAGGGGGTGTGAGGATTCTAGTAGGAAGAATTGGAGGGGGGGGGGAATTTCTTGTCTTAGAGAGACGCTAAGAGAATAAAATTGGGGGGTTATTGTGCACGTGCAGCACTATGGAAGAAACTACCATTGTCACCTCAGTAGGATCTTCCCTAGTTTTAGTGATGGAAGAGGTCCACCACAAGGGAGGCTTCCCTGGTGACCTCAAGGGATCAAATAGCAAGTTTAGTAGCTAAGCCTACCACCCCCTGATTAATGGATTTTATCCCCTATGATATTGGGTCAGGATGACAGCAGAGAAAGACTAAATGGAAGAGATAAATATCTCCCCTCAAACAAAAATAAGCAGGCCAAAGAAAACTGTTGAATTATTGTAACTTCGAAGAATATTCTACTTATATTTGAGTCATTATTGTATAGATCAAATCCCCTTTTTTGGATTGATCAAGTCATGTCTTGTATAATATAAAATCCCCTTTTGTGGATTGATCAACATGTATTTGTATGGTGGTATATGTAAAGTCATCCCCTGGTAATTGTAAAGTGGATTTAGCCACTTCTAGGAGAAGTTGACTCCACCAAGTGAAAAGTCGCAACCCTAGCGCCACCTCACAACTTGTATTTATATGTAAAGATGGTGTCTCATTTGAACACCCACACAGACTAGCTCTGTAGCTATGATGAAGTGCACGAGTCTTGGAGGAACTGCTACTGCAGCTAAGTGTGACTTCAAGAAGGTTTCTTGGTATGTGCCTTGATATCTCTTGGTTAAGTAGTTTGTTACTCTTCCTAGTGAAGGAGTAGAGGAGGATCTTTTGTTTGGTCTTTGGTCTATCTATATTGAGGAATTTTTTGTTGGGTTTTCTCCCCCATGAAGGTTTACCAGGATAATATGTGTGTCTTTATTGTTTCTATGATTACCTCTCTTTCAGTGATCTTATTTATGCAACTAATGTGCTAAATAATTTTAATAATAAAGAAGAATCATAATTGTTAGTTGTATAAGTAAAACTTCAACATGGTGTCAGAGAGGGCCTGAAAGAGACCAAATCACAGTCTATAAGAAGTGGCTAGCTTCTACGCACCCTCTCCAAGATTCAGTTTCAATATTGCAGTTGTTGCAAAATTAGGGTTTCTGCATAAACCCGAAGTGTGATGTTTTCCTTGTTTGAGGAGGACGTTGGAAAAAGTAACCACACCTAGGAACTTGCCCTAGGAGGGCACATCTAGTCCCTAGATCATAATTCTGAAAATTGAAGTTTGATAAATTAGGGTTTCCTCATAAAACCCTAAGTTGTAGTTGTAGTATCAGTTACATTTGCAGTACCAGTTCCTTCATGCCTTTTCCATGACAGATGCAGTGTCAGTTCCTTCATACCAGTTACAACACCAGTTGCAGTGAAAGTTTTGTAAAGTGTTGGGACTGATTTTTATTGTCCTAGTGCGCCTTACCCTAGAAAATATCCATCTAACTTTAAGTTACAAGTTGAAGCACCTTTGAAGTTTTAAAGGTTCGTTATTGTTTGTCACTGTTGTCGGATGGTGCCACTTTCTGTCGATATTGTCAGAGGTATGTACTTGCATATGTTTAAACGGTATCATTATTTTAAAGCGTATTTGCAGGAGAAAGGATCTTTTTTCTAAACAACAATTGTAGATCTAGAGGGATCTCAAATCCAACACATTCATAGGAACAACACACCTCGGGTTTGATTGTTCTAATATGTCTCTACTTGTTATGGCATTATTTTGATATTATGAATGTCCAAGTTGCATTTTGATATGTTGAAGTTATCATACTAACCATTGGTCAAAATTAAAGTCAAAGTATTAGATTGATTAAAGTTGATATTACAGAGTTTATTCCCTAACTCAGATTTCTGTCAAGATAGCATATTGTCTTAGTATAGAGGATAGGTTGAAGAAAATACTTGTCATCTTGAGTAAAGGAGACTCGAAAGAAAAGAAACACAATCATTCTTGAGGACAAGACTCTAGGTTCTAGGTTTGATTGATTAAATTGTTAAGATTAAAATTTACACATATCAAGTTTGATAATTGCTAAACACTATAGTTGTGATAGCAATCTTTGAAAAGTTTTATTATTGAATACTCAGTAGCATGTGAGCACTATTGAGATAAATGCTTACTATAATCATTTACTAGATATAACTAACATCTCCTCTAGGATAAAATTTTTGTTTTGTTTCCAAGTTACCATGGAGGAATGGTTGATCACAACACTAGAAGAGTGTTTCTCTCATTCCCTATTATTGTATTTCTTACCTTTTACCCTTGTTTTAGGCGGGGCACAAATGATATCTCTAAAGGAGCTATTGTGATTATTGTTCTTGATATTCTTTTATTATTATTATAAAGAGTATTATTCTTGTATGTTTTTTCTCCCTTGTTGTTCTTGTTCCGGGAAGGTCACAGGTGATAACCCTAAGGAAGCTATAGTGACGATTCCAGGAGGCAAAATGTTAGATGATACATGGAGTAGACTATCCAAGTTGTATACATGACCATATACATCCATGTACCAAATAAGATGAAGAAGAAGCTACTTTTTAGATACAAAGTATCTCATATGGAGATTGATTGTAAGGAGAAGAAGGCTCCATGATCTGGGAGCTTTTCATCGAAGTGACTTATAAAGAATTGTATTAAATGAGCATAAATTAAAGCGCACCATAAAGAAGGAAAATCTCAATAATGAAGAGACATAAGTATCAAATCTAAACACAAAAAATTGATAACGGAATTCATTCCTAGTGGACTACGTCTCTGGGTCCTGCTCTCAAATGGGTAGGCCTTTTTATTAACTGAGCAAAAGAATTTGGAAAAATACATAAGTATACCTCATTCTAGAATTAATCTGCAGAAGCTTTGCTCAGATCAGAAAACAGACAACACCATTGAATTTGTGGCGTTGAATTACCCAAAAATGACTGTCTCCATGCCTCAATCTGACTCTAGCACTCCCATGCCCTTGAAAAATCGTGTCTCGATTTCTATGCCTATTCCCTTCATTTAATTCTATGTATTGTGTCTCAGTTTCCATAACCATTTGTATCGTCGCACACCTCCCCCTTCCCGTCCGTGGGAAGACTCATCTTATAAGCAAAAAGTGGGGCAGACTACACAATGTAGTTTGTTGGCCCAACGGTGGCAGATGATTGTTAAGGCGTTTGTAAAGGGGGAAGTCCTAGGGTCGAGCCCTCAGGCCTCCCCTTTTGGGTTACAGTTATAAAAATATACAATATGTGGGTTGGAAATTTCGCCAGTTTGGAGTGCTTGTTTAGATTTTTCGTATTGTACCGTTTGGCCACCAGATTTGGCGGGCCCGCCTTTTTTTATTTTTGAAATTCAGTTTTTGGGCCCTCATTGGGCATTTGTCCACTACCACATGGCAGAAAACCATTGGGCCACGCTAACCACTTACACAGTCACCTTCCATTTCACCTTCCACATCATCCTTCCATGTCACCGTACGGTCTACCACGTGGTTGTACGAACTGCCACGTGGTGCTTTTTCATTGGTCCACGGATTGACCCGAAAATGCCAAAAATGAATGACACGTGGAAGCCTCTAGTGCAACTACGTCACCATGCTGACATCAAAATGAGACATGTCACCTTCTATGTGTGCCACATACATTGTATGGATGTTTATGTCATCCATACTGAAGCTGACGTCAGCAGTACGGATGTTGACTCATCCCTGTTGACTGGGCTAGGTTGACCAAAACTTTGACGGTTAAAATCTTTTGATCTGTAACTCCGTTTGATGATTCGTTTACACCGTTGGAAATATTGCGGCGCACTCTTCGCGATGATGCCATTTTCACTGAGTTTTGAGGACTTTTAATGTTTACCCTTTCTCTGTCTGTTGAGGTCATTATGACCTTCCTGAGTTGCTTCTATGAATTCTGAGTTGTCCTTAGACTTCTCTAGATCATTTTTGGATCACGCCTTCCCACTGAGATATTTTTGGACCACCAAAAGATTTCATCAATCAACAGATAATTGAGGGAAGAGTTCCCTCACCTTGTCCTTCTCAATCCACTTTGTCTTGCTTGGATGTGTGCACTTTAATACTACTCGGAGATAATCAACATGACCCCTGCATGAATTCCTCGTCCTTTTGTCCATGATGATATCTTCCTTTAACTCATCCAATTACTCAAGAGAAAACTCATCAACAGAAGGTATTGAAACTTCCTCATCCTGATCCATGATCATGGGAGGCTCAAAAATTTTCAAGTTCTCTACATTTACAACTGAGTAGATCTGCATATAAGGTGGAATATCTAGACAAAAAGCATTGGTACTAATTTTCTCCAAAATAGTGAAGGGTCCATAATAGATGGGCTTGATTTTATTGCTTTCACCCTTCAATATTTCGTTGTTGATGTGAAGCCATACCTAGTCTCCAACCTGGAACTGATGATCGACCCTGTGTTTGTCATGTCGAGCTTTATATTGTGCTTGACTTTTCTCCAAATGTTCTCTGACTTCTTCGTGTACTTGTTGGATCCTCTGAAAGAACTTCTGGGCTATGTCTTCATTTATTTCTTCATTTGAATCGACATCTCTCCCATACATCAAGTCCAAAGGAAATTTAGGTAAATACCCAAAACATGTCTCAAAAGGAGAACACTGAGTGGAGGAATGTAAGGCTCGGTTGTAATCATGTTGTACATAGGGTATATGTTCATCCCATAACTTGGGATGCTTGTTGCAGTATCCTCAAAGTAAAAGTACCAATGTTCAGTTAACAACCTTTGTATGTACGTCGGTCTATGGATGGAAAGCAGTGCACCTCTTCAACTTGGTGTCCATCATTCTCCACAAGCTTGTCCAAAAATCCCCAATGAATCGAGTATCTCAATCCGAGATAATGGATGTGGGTAACCCAAAGTGAACCCAAACATACTGAAAGAAGAGATTAGCAATCTTCTTAGCAGTGATCTGTTTTTGACATGGCATTAATATACAAATTTTGTTGAACCTATCCACTACAACATACAAATAGTCATGACCCCTTTTCGACATTGGTAAACCCCCTACAAAATCCATGGAGATACTTTCCCATGGATGGAATGGAATAGGAAGTGGTGAGTATAGCCCCGGTTTTCTATTAGTGGGCTTACAAGTAGAACACATCGCACATTCTTTTACATATTTAGTTACAATTTCTTTAATCTGAGGCCAGTAACAAAACCTTTGTAGATGAGCCATAGTTTTTCCTACACAAAAATGCCCAGACACAAGAGAAGTGTGAACTTCTCGTATTGCATGGACTCGTTCACTTGTAGGAATACATAGCTTTCCAAGATGGTAGAGTAGTTTTCCTTCAAGACAATAGTTCTCTACTTGTGCACCATAGGTTAGATTCTCATATACTTCTTTAAAATATTCATCAATGGCATATTGTTTCACATAGCTATCATGAGATAAATAAGCATTCTTCAAAATAATAGAAGCAGCAATAGGAGGTATAGAAAGCATATCAGCTACCTTGTTACTTGTACCCTTTTTGTACTTGATTACCAAATGAAATTGTTGTAGGAAACCCATCCATCTGTAATGTCATGATTGTTGTAGTTTTGTCTTTGCTTGGAGATACTGTAAGGGTTGATGATTTGTATGTATGAGTGTTTCCTTCCCTAACAAGTAGTGCTTCCATTTCTTTACACTTTGAACTAATGCATACAACTATTTATCATATATAGGATAGTTAACAACAACTTGGTTAAAAGTTTCAGAGTGGTAACAGATAGGCTGACGATATTGCAGCAATATTGCACCCATGGTGTATTCATTGGCATCTGTCTCGATCTCGAAGGGATGTTGAATGTTCGGAAGTGCTAATATTGGTGCGGTACTGATCTTTTCCTTCAAAGTGTCGAAATATTTGTGTTGCTTTCCTCCCCACTGAAAAGTGTTCTTCACACTTGTTAAGGCATGCAAAGGAGATGCTATAAAGGAGAAGTTTGAAATGAATCTCCTCCATTACTGGACTACACCTAAGAAGCTCTGTATCTCAGTTACATTTTTTGGCTCAGGCCAATTTACAATTACATCAATCTTGGAAGGATCAATTTTCAATTGTCCTCCTCCTACAATTGACCTAAGTACACAAGTGTAGTCTTACCAAATTCACATTTGGACAATTTTACATACAAATTTTCCCTTTGAAAATTATCCAATACTTCCTTTACGTGCCTTACATGTTCATCCCAAGTCCCGCTAAATATAATAATTTAATCTAAATATACAATCACAAAATCATCTAGAAAAGGCATGAATATATTATTCATCACACCCATGAAAGTTGTTGGAGAATTACAAAGCCCAAACGGCATAACTAACCACTCAAACAATCCTTGTTTGGCTTTAAAGGTAGTATTCCATGCATCATGTTCTACAACCCTGATCTGATGGTATCCACTATGAAAATCCAAATTAGTGAAATAAACAACATTCTTTAACTGATCAAGTAAATCATCTATACGAGGAAGAGGGTATTGATTTTTCACCGTGATTTTATTTAATTCTCGGTAATCAACACACATTCACCATGTGCCATCTTTATTTGACACCATCACGATCGGAGAACCACAAGGAGATGAGATGGTCCCGATGACCCCTTGATCCAATAATCCTTCCATCTGCTTCTTCATCTTTGTCATCTCTACAACTGACATCTTGTACATGCCCACATTAGGAAGAGGAGAATCATATTGAATATGTATTTCTTGTTGGATTTCCCTCTTAGGAGGTAATCCATCTGGTTCCTAGAAAATATCATCATACTTAGAAACAATACCAATTAGTTCTTTCTTATGAGAAGGATCACATCCTTGGAAAGCGTCGGATGTCCTGACATCTTTGTCCCTTACGACCATGAGTACATATCTCTTATTAGTGTTTATGAGTCTCTTCATTTGTCCTGCACTAACAAGTGTTGTGTTTACCCTCATGTTGTGGGATCTAACAATATATTCCACTCCCCCCTTAGTAAGGTGATATTTGTTCTCATGACAAAAGAAGATTGATTTTCTATCATAAAGATAAGGACTCCCCAACACTATGCCACATATATCAAGTGATACAACATTCAAATCCACTTCCTCAATCAACTCTAAAGCAATAGAAAATTTGACCCTACATTGCTTGGTGACATTAAGTTTTTCTTTATCACATACCCAACCAAGAGGATAAGGCTTTGGATGTGGTTTAGTTTCAAGACCCATCTTTTTGACAAGTGATTCAGATATCAAGTTTACTTGGGAACCCGAATCAAATAATGTATCTATCTTAGTGTGTTTAGATACAACTCTTATATGAAATAATTCATTCCTCTTTTATTCATCATCATGAGATTCATTATTGGAATTTGAACTAGCGTGAATGGAATCTTTACCTTGTACTCCAACCGTTGTCATATTTCCTTCGTCTCCTGAATCAAAACCAAGATCTTGTTGCACTGTAGCAATGGTCTTTGTCTTCCCCTTTCCACCAAACTGCTTCGGTCTCTTCTCTGGATGTAGTTTCCAACAGTGTTCATCATCGTGACCACTTTTCTTCCAATGAGTGCAAGATGGCTTTCCTTCTTCTCTCTTTACAGTGGCGGTCTTCTTGTCCTTCCTTTTAAACTTCTTAAACGACTTATGTGGTAAATTGGAAGGTTTCTTTATGGGATCTTCTTGAACATGCTTTCCCTTGTTCTTAAGGTGAGTGGCTTGCACACAAACTTCGTCAAGACTGGTGGGGTTAAACAATAGCAAAGTATGACGAATATAACTGTGAAGTGTGCCAATATACTTCATTAAAGTTTCATAAGAATCCAAAGGAATGTTTAATGCAAGTGCTTTCTTCCTAAATTATTCTGTGAAACTTTGTACAGTTTGACATTTACTTTGTCTTAAAGTTTTCCATTCCATCATTACTTTATGTAAATAACCCAATGGATAAAATTGCTTCCTTATCGCTGATTTAAATTATGACCATGAGGAAATAATATTACCACACTTACTTATGTCCTGAAGTTTGTTCTCCCACCATACGAGAGTGGTGCCTTCCAACCGAAGAGAATCCAATTGCACTTTAACTTCCTCTTCATCAATCTGTTGAACATGGAAATACACGTCAACCTGTCGGATCCAATTATCTAGCTTTTCAGGATTAGCATCTCCATTAAACATAGGTAAAGAAAATTTTACATCAATCTTTAATAATGGTTTCTTAAAAGAATATTTATGGCTAGAATGATGAGAATGATGAGAATTCTCAAAGGAAGAAGAGCTAGAACTTGAAGGTGAAGATGGAGGCTCAGGAGGGTCTCCTCCAGCCCCTTGATTTACTGAAGGATTATCATCAGCTTGTGCTTCCTTTTTCTTCCCTTTCTTCTGCGTCCTCTGCTCGTAGTCTCCATAAATTCGCTCGACCATTTCTGACATGCGATAAAATACCACATGAAATTTTTTATCTTGTTCATCACGCTTGTCCTCTTCTACCATTTTATTCCTTCGGGATGCACAGCCAACTTCGGGATTGAAAGTATTAAGATTTCCTTCACCCTGTTTATGCTTGGCCCTAGTAATCATTCACACTCAACAATTCAAGTCAAAAATGATTGCTTCGATACCAACATGATCCGGGATCTTTTCACTGAAGTGACTTATAAAGAATTGTATTAAATGAGCATAAATTAAAGTGCACCATAAAGAAGGAAAATCCCAATAATGAAGGGACATAAGCATCAAATATGAACACAAAAACTTGATAACGGAGTTCATCCCTGGTGGACTACGTCTCTGGGTCCTACTCTCAAATGGGTAGGCCTTTTTATTAACTCAGCAAAATAATTTGACAAAATACATAAGTATACCTCATTATGGAATTAAGTTGTAGAAGCTTTTCTCAGATTAGAAAAAAGACAGCACCATTGAATTTGTGGCGTCAAATTACTCAAAAATGAATGTCTCCACGCCTCAATCCGACTATGGCACTCCCAGGCCCTTAAGAAATCACGTCTTGGTTTTTGTGCCTCCTCCCTGCATTTAATTCTCTGAACTGCATCTCAGTTTTCGTGCTCGGACATACCGTCGCGCGCCTCCCCCTTCTCGTCCATGGGCATAATCGGCTTATAAGCAAAAACTGGGGCGGACTATGTTGATTTTTCAATAAGCAAGGTTAAGCATGAAGTTCATTCCATTTTTAGCATTTAACTTAACCATAACCAATAATGTTGCAACAACCAAGTTCACAAGAAGAAACACCATGCACAAGAACACAAGAAGTATCCTGGGAAACCCTTCTCAACAAGGGAAGAAAACCCAGCCAAATCATTTGCTATATTCTTCAAGAGAAATACCTTCACCACCAAGAAAACCTAGCACACAAGAGGGTGCTTGCAAACCCTAGAAGACTAGCACCCGAGAGAGGTGCGCACTTTTCCAAGAAGGTGTACTTGCTGAAATTTCCAAACTCACACAAAAGATATGATTCCTCAATGGGGAATTTACTTTTATTTATACTAGACTGAACCTGTCAATAGAAGTGTCTATTGGCACAATAGGGTTGACCTCACTAACTCAAAATATAATTAATAATAACCAGATTAATTAGCTTTTACATTAATTATCTATCATATTAAGGTGGGGTCGAACTATACCCTTTACATTACAATTAGGGTTACAAGCAGGTCTGACTCTTGAACAATATAGCAAGGGATCTTATACACCCACTAGTGCTCTGCCACTAGGGGCACATCCATAGGGATGTCCATATCTCTGGCTCACTGCATTACATAGAAGAACCACTTCTTCACTAGTGTTCATCCACTAGTATCATGTTCACCGGTGCTCGTCCATGGGCACGTCCACTCAACAGATCTTCTTTCCCACTGCTTTACACAAGAGATTCATCTAGATTTTCTCATCAACTCTCTGCTCAGAGGAGGCTAATACATCATCTTCATTTTTTTCTCATGACAATGCACCCAACACTTTGGTATTTCACACGTTCACCTTGTGCTCAGCCACAGGAACGTCCAACTCTGCAGATCTCCTTTCTCATTGCATTACACAGGAGAATAATCTGGAGTTCTTCTCAACTCTCTGTAAGGAGGAGGCCATCTCTACGTTCCAGCTCTGTCTCAGAGAGGAACCACACACCCCTCTCAGGGGCTCTCTCTCATGTTTATGTCCTGGAGAATGTCTCACATAGCTGCAATCATCAACAGACTACACAATGTAGTTTGTTGGCCCAACAGTGGCGAATGCTATTGTTAAGGTGTTTGTAAAGGGGGAGGTCCTAGGGTCGAGCTTGCGGGCCTCCCCTTTCAATATACAATATGTGGCTTGGAAATTTCGCCAGTTTGGAGAGCTTGTTTAGATTTGTCAGACTGTATCGTTTGACCGCCAGATTTGGCGAGCCCGCCTTTTTTTATTTTTGAAATTCTGTTTTCGGGCCATCATTGGGCATTTTCCCACTGCCACGTGGCAACCCATGACTGGGCCATGTGGCATCCAACCATTGGGCCACTCCAACCTCTTACATAGTCACCTACCAAATCATCCTGCCATGTCACCATACGGTCTTCCACGTGGTTGTACGGACTGCCACGTGGTGCTTTTTCATTGGTCCATGGATTGACCCGAAAATGCCAAAAACGAGTGACACGTGGCAGCCTCTGGTGCTACCATGTCACCATGTTTACATAATTATGACATCAACATGACATGCATCACCTTATGTGTGTGTCATGTACATCATACGTACTGATGTTGACGTCAGCAGTACGGATGATGATGCATCCCTGCTGACTGGGCTAGGTTGACCAAAACTTTGACCATGAATATATTTCTATCTGTAACTCTGTTTGACGATCTGTTTGCATAATTGGAAAGTTTGTGGCGTTCTCTTCACGATGATTCCAATTTCATTGAGTTTTGAGGATTTTGAATTTTTTCCTTTTCTCTATCTGTTGAGGCCATTCTGAGCTTCTTGAGTTGCTTCTGCGAATTTCGAGTTGTCCTTAGACTTCTCTAGATCCTTTTTGGATCACTCCAAAGATGACTAAACATTAGAATAGAACTCACAATAGACTTGGTCAATGGATAATGAAGCCACCTTGACAAGAAGAAAAATTTGTTTGAAGTCTGACTCAACTTTTCATATTAAGACTTGGTATTCAACACCAAGTATATCCTGCAGAGACTATGAAGTTTTTGTAGACTCGGAAGAAATCAATACTCGGAGTAAGCCTGATATCAGAAAGGATCAGATGGGAAAAACAGACATATTCCAGGACTAGCAGAAAAATGCCATGAGTTTAGAATACTAGATCGTAGATTCAGAGACCTCTAGGAGACATGAAATCTCCTGAGAAGAATCCCTTGTTTCAATGACAAAGGAGGAAGCCAGTCAGAAGGACCAGGATATGGATTTTACCTTAATACTAGAAGGGAAGTCAATGGTGACTTCCAATATTGATCTAACATATCAAGCATGTTGCAGATAGCAGTATAGAGATGGACAAAGCTTGATTTGTGTCCAGAGGATTCTCCCAACAAGAGGGAGAAGACTATGGCGAGACACTTGCTCCAGTAATCGAAGAAATAGTTCCAATATTCATGAAGATAGACAGAACAACCATGATTCTGATATAGTATGAGATTCAGAGGGAGCAGTCCTTGTATTTGAGATTGAGTTACATCCAGGTAAGAAGAAAAGTTACCTTCAGTATCAGCCACTCTCAGTTTTAGATGAAGTTATTGCCATGATAGAATAGAGGAGCTACTCTCATAGTTCAGTGGCTACAGTGAGAATAGAGAAGTCATTCTCAACTTCAGAAATAGCAGTTGCAGGTGCATAGTCCTGGTTCCAAAAGGAACAGTTGCAGAAAAAGTAGAGGACATAAATAGTGCTTTGCAGAAAGCACATAGAACCAACACATGATTATGCAGATTGAGTTGCAGTTGAGCAAGTGTACTAGGTTGGTACAATGTGATGTGAAAATTTGGATTCAAATACCAGGAGAGGAAGACTCATGTATTCAAGTTGAAGCAAGCTCCAAGAGCTTGGTATGGTAGGATTGATAGTTTTCTGATGAGCTTGGGCTTTACCAAGAGTAAAGATGATCCCAACCTTTACTTCAATATTGAGAATGATGGACCATTTATATTTTTTCTATATGCGGATGACTTATTCTTGACATATGAAGAAAATCTCATCACAGATTATAAGAAAAAGCTTGTCATTGAATTTGAAATGAAGGACCTAGGCCCGATGCACTTAGGTCTTGAAGTATGGTAGATCCCAGAAAATATTTTCCTTAATCAAGGAAAGTATGTTGTGGAAATTTTGAAGAGATTTGACATAATGTACTGTAGATCCATGTCCACTCCTATGGAGACGAATCTGAAGTTATTGGTTGATACTTCATCAGAAATAGTTGATGTTACTCTATACAGACAGATGATTGGTTCTTTGATGTATCTGATGAATACCAGACCAGATATATGCTTCGTTGTGAACACCTATAGTCAATATCTGGTGGAGGCCAAACGTGTTCACCTTGTAGTTTCAAAGCATGTGATGAGATACCTTAAGGGTACGTTGGACTATGGCCTCTGTTTTACTAGAGATTGTGACTTCAGATTGTATGGATATACTGATTCAGATTGGGTATGAAGTGCTTTAGACAGAAAAAACACTTCAGTATGTTGTTTCAGTTTGGGGTTAGCCATGACTTCGTGGAAAAGCAGGAAGCAATCCAGTATTGCTCTCAGTATGGAAAAAGCGGAGTACATTGCAGCATGCTCCGCTAGTTGTGAAGCCATATGGCTTTGGAAGTTGTTGATAGGTCTATTTAACCTAGATATGGATGCTACTGTGATCTTTTGTGATAACCAAGGTTGCATAAAGATGACATAGAACCCAGTGTTCCATGATAAGATGAAGGACATTGAGATATGGTACCACTACATTCGTGACTTGGTGCAGAAGGGAGTTGTAAAGCTCCAATATGTTGGCATTGTTGATGATTGCAGTGTCATGTGGAATTCTTCAGGTCGTTCTCCTTTGGACTGAGTTGAGTCGATCTGTGAGAGGGCCCATGTGATAGGTGCATTTTTCTCCTCTAGACTAAGTTGATACAATGTGTGCCCACGTGTTGGATGTGCCCATGTGATGGGTGTGTGTCAGACTCTAGACTGAGTTTTTATGATGTGTGGTCTCTTGTATACTCCTCTGGACTGAGTTGAGATGAATTGAGATGGTCTCCTGCCTTGTACTCCTTTGGAATGAGTTGAGTTGGCTTGCGATGGTGTCATGTACTCCTATGGACTTAGTTGAGTCAGCTTGAGATGGCTCTCCAGATGGTACTCATGTGGACTCAGTTGAGTGATCTATTGAGAGTGATGTCCTTGTGGCTAAGCATAGGTGGGTGTGTCCCTAGTGGATGAGCACTAGTGGATGAGAGAGATCCTTGCTATTGTTGATGATTACAGTTGTGTGAGACATCCTCCAGGACACATACTAAGTGAGTCGAACTGAGAGAGATCCCATGAGATGGGTGTGTGGTTCTTCTTTGAGACGGAGATGGAACGTTGTGTCACCCTATGTGGGGTGAGTAAGCCCATGAGTTGGGTGTGTGGTTCCTCTCTAAGACAGAGATGGAATGTTGTGTTCCCCTGTGTGGGGTGAGGAATCCCATGAGTTGGGTGTGACGTTCTCTCTAAGACAGAGATGAAACGATGTACTTGTCTCCTCTGTGCAGAGATTTGAGATGATGTGATACTCTAGATTATTCACCTGTGAGACACAATGAGAAAGAGATCTGTTGAGTTGGACATGCCTGTGTCTGAGCACAAGTGAACGTGATCCTTGTGGCTAAGCACTAGTGAGTGTGATTCTCCTGTGAGACGTAGTGAGATAGATATGGGCACATCCTTGTGGCTGAGCACAGATGGATGTGCCCCTAGTGGTTGAGCACTAGTGGGTGTATGAGATCCCTTGATATATTGTTCAAGAGTCAGAATTAACTGTAACCCTATTTTTTATGTAAAGGGTATAGGTCGGCCCCACCATAAGGTGAAAGATAATTAATGTAAAATATAATTAATACTATAATTATTAATTATATTGTGATTTATTAATTAAAGGTAAATTCCCCATTGAGGAATCATAGCACAAGTGTGACTTTGGAAATTTCAGCAAGTACTTGTTTTTGAGTTGAAGTGTGCACCTCTCTTGGGCGTTATTCTTCTAAGGTTTGTGAGCACCCTTTTGTGTTCTAGGTTTATGGTGTGGGAGGTATTTCTCTTGAATAATATAGAAAAGGATTGGTTGGGTTTTCTTCCCTTGGTGAGAAGGGTTTCCCAGGATACTTCTTGTGTACTTGTGCATGGAATTTCTTCTTGAGATCTTGGTTGCTGCAACAAATTGTTAATGGTGAAACTGCAATTATCTATGGTTCAAGTAAAATGATAAAATTGGAATGAAATTCATTCTTGAGCCTAGCCTATTGAAAAATCAACATGGTATCAGAGCATAGGTCTTGAAGAACCAATTGCACAAGAAAATTCAAGTCATCCTCTCACTTCTGCAAAACCGTACGGCCCTCCTAGGGTTTCCAGGAATTTCATACGGCCTTCCTTTCTGAGGTGTTTCAGCACTTGATACTTGGACATTGGGGCTAAAAATTTCATAGGAGTGTATAGCCTCTTTCATCACACCTCCAACAAGCTTCAGATTGCATTTTCGAGAATTTTGATTTTTTGGCCCTAGGGTTTCACTAATTTCTGTAGAAATTTCCAAATTAGGGTTTATGCAACTCTTTAAAGGGGCTCTTCAACTCACCAGTGTTCTCCTATATTTCAAGTCTTATTTTTGGTAGTCATAAGCCCATCAAAACCTAAAATTGCTAGCATAGTCTAGCCATTAGGTTTTCTAGCCAAGTTGACAAGGGTTTGTGAAGAATCTAAAAATATGATGAATAGAATCATGATGGAATACAAGCTTGGTGGATCAAGCAAACTTAGTTCCTGGAAGCCAAGACTTCAAGGATATGAAGACATCAATATCTCATCACTCTCAGGTATGGTCCCTACCAATGATAATACTTGGTTAAATGACAGTGGTGCCTCTAGGCACATGACCGGTTTTAAAGATCACCTAACAAATTTTGTTGAGAAAGAGACACATCTACATGTTGCCCTTGGAGACAATTCCAGATATAATGTGAAAGGGGTTGGAACTTCTACCTTTCAACTAGATTCAAATATGCAGCTTAAACTAAGTGAAGTACTATATGTACCTGGGATGAAGAGGAACCTTGTCTCCATTTCTTCCTTGGAAGACAAAGGCTACAAGGTTACCTTTTCAGAAGGAAGAATTCTTGCATGGCACAAAGACTCACATATAAATTTAGCCAAAGTAATTGGTGTTCAAGAAAGCATCTTATACAGATTAACCATCAGACCAGTCAAGGCCCTGTTACATGACACTATCATCTTGAGTGAGCTATGGCATAGAAGGCTTGCTCACATTCCTTATACAGCTCTCCCAACTCTAGGGAAAATGATGATAGGCCTACCAAAGATACAGATTCATCATAAAGGTGTTTTCAAAGGTTGTTCTCTTGGAAAGAATGTTAAAGGGTCTTTCTTAAGTAGTGACAATAGATCCAAGGAAATATTGGACTTGATACATTCATATGTGTGTGGACCAATGATTTTTGCCTCTCTGGATGGGTATTTTTAATATGTACTCTTCATATATGATCACTCTCGGAAAACTTGGATTTACTTTCTAAAGAACAAGGATGGAGTCCTTGCAAAATTTCAAGAATTCAAATCTCAGGTTGAGAACCTGACCGGAAGAAATATCAAGGTACTAAGATCAGGTAATGGAGGAGAATACACCTCCAAGGATTTCATAAATTTCGGTATCGAAGTAGGGATTAAGAGGGAGTTTACAATTCCTTACAACCCTCAGCAAAATGGATTTGCATAGAGGAAGAAAAGAACTATCATCAAGGCAACCAAAGCAATGATACATGATCAAATTCTACCTATGACTCTATGGGAAGAAGCATGCATGACAGTATGTATGTTCAGAACAGGAGTCCTCATCAGATCTTGAAGAACATAACTTCAGAAGAAGCCTTCACCGGAGTGAAGCCTGATATTGGACACTTCAGGATATTTGGGTGCCCAATATATTTTCATGTGCCCAAAGAAAGAGATCCAAGCTAGACCCTTCAGGGAGAAAGGGTACATTTGTAGGATACAGTGAATCCTCGAAGGCATATCAGATATAAATTCTTGGTCAGAGACAGATTGAGATAAGAAGAGATAGCCTTCCAAAGATCTAGAGAATCTGAGATGGAAATTGATAGTGAGACAATGCCTTCTCCCCCTTCAGCGGTTCAGATCGAGATAGACATTATTCCAGTTGATCCAGTTGTTCTAGTTGATCCAGTTGTTCCATCTGATCTAGTTGTTTCGGTCGATCAATTTGCTCCAATTGACATGCCTAGAGATATTGCAGTAGGACATAAAAGGCATGATTGGGCCCGACAAACTCTACAGGAAGCAAAGGGACATACAACCCCTCAAGGGAAAACCAGAGAGAGAAAGAGACCAAAGATATTCTCAAGCTACCTTTCAGCAATGAGCCACATCATTGACTATGTGCCTTCTTTTCATGGAGAATATTCAGGTGAAAAAGTATGGCAAGATGCCATGACAGAAGAATATCAATCTATATTGAAAAATTATGTATGGGATATTGTTCCGAGACCAGAGGGAAATTCTGTAGTGACTTCCAAATGGATTTATAAAATCAAGCATGCAACTAATGGAAGCATAAATAAATACAAAGCGAGATTTGTAGCCAGAGGGTTCTCGCAAGTAGAGGGAATTGACTATGATGAGACATTTTCTCCAATATATCGATACACTTCCATCCGTTCTATCATTGCACTAGCTGCTTCCATGGATTGGAAACTACATCAGATGGATGTAAAGACAGCCTTTCTCAATGGTGAAATTGAGGAAGAAGTTTATATCGAGCAGCCAGAAGAATTTGTTATACACAACGAAAAATCTCATGTGTGCAGGTTGAAGAAATCCATGTATGGACTAAAGCAAGCACCTCATGCTTGATACGCGAAAATGGATGGATTCCTGATGAGTTTGGGCTTCAGCAAGAGTGTTGTTGATCCAAACCTATATTATCACATTGATGGCAATGAGTGCTTAATCTTGGTCCTATATGTGCACGACATTTTCCTCATTGGTTCAGAGAGACTCATTGTTGAATGAAAATAAGCATTGACTGCAAAATTTGAGATGAAGGATTTAGGCTTGATGCATTACTTCTTGGGACTAGAAGTATGGTAGAGGACAGATGAGATTTTCCTGAGTCAAGGAAAATATATTGTGGAGATTATGAAAAATTTTGGTATGACAGAATGCAAATCCATGCCTACACCAATGGTGATGGATTTGAAGAAAACGAGTGATGTTGATTCAGGAGAGATTGATCCACACTTGTACAAACAGTTGATTGGATCACTGATGTATCTAGTTAACACCAGAACTGATATATGTTATGCAGTGAATGTGCTTAGTCGGTTCATGAGTCAACCAAGACAGACTGACTGGATAGCAACAAAACATGTATTGAGATACCTACGAGGCACAGTTGGATATGGCCTGAGATATGCCTCCAATGTAGACTTGATCTTCCAGGGATATGCCAATGCAGATTGGGTAGGGAGTGTAGTGGACCGGAAGAGAACCTCTGGTTGTTGATTTACTTTAGGGTCTGCCATGGTTTCCTGGTGCAGCAGGAAACAGAGCTCTGTGGCATTGAGTACCGCAGAGGCAGAGTACATAGCATTGAGTGTGGCAGTCCGCGAAGTAGTGTGGCTTCGTAAACTTCTGACAGATTTATTCGATCATGAGATGAATCCTACTACTATTCATTGTGACAACCAGAGTTGTGTGAAGATCTCTGAGAACCATGTGTTTCATGATAGATCGAAACACATCGAGATAAAATATCACTATATCAGAGACATGGTGCAGAGGAAAACAGCACACGTGCAGTACCTTCCTACCCATGAGCATATTGCAGACATCTTCACCAAACCGCTTGCCAAGACGAAGTTTGAGTACTTCCATGAGAGACTTGGCCTGGTTTAGAATGTCTCCCTAGCTGAGAGGGAGTGTTGATGATTACAGTTGCGTGAGACATTCTCCAGGACACATACTGAGTGAGTCGACTTAAGAGAGAGCCCATCAGTTGGGTGTGCCCATGAGATGGGTGTGTCTTTCCTCTCTAAGATGAAGATGGAACGTTGTTTGCCCCTGTGTGGGGTGAGTAAGCCCATGAGTTGGGTGTGTGGTTCCTCTCTGAGATGGAGATGAAATGATGTACTGGTCTCCTATGTGCAGAGAGTTGAGATGATGTGATACTCCAGATGATTCTCTTGTGAGACACAGTGAGAAAGAGATCCATTGAGTTGGACATGTCTGTGGTTGAGCACATGTGAACGTGATCCTAGTGGTTGAGCACTAGTGAGTTTGATTCTCCTGTGAGACATAGTGAGATAGAGATGTGGACATCCCTGTGGCTGAGCACAGATGGATGTGCCCCTAGTGGTTGTGCACTAGTGGGTGTATGAGATCCCTTGCTATATTGTTCAAGAGTCAGACTTACCTGTAACCCTATTTGTGATGTAAAGGGTACAGGTCGGCCCCACCATAAGGTGAAAGATAATTAATGTAAAAGATCATTAATATGGTAATTATTAATTATATTGTGATTTATTGAGGTCGACCCTATTGTGCCAATAGACACTACTTTTGATATGCTCAATTTAATATAAATAAAGGTAAATTCCCCATTGAGGAATCATAACACAAGTGTGACTTTGGAAATTTCAGCAAATACTTGTTCTTGAGCTGAAGTGTGCACCTCTCTTGGGCGCTAGTCTTCTAGGGTTTGTGAGCACCCTTTTGTGTGCTAGGTTTATGGTTTGGGAGGTCTTTCTCTTGAAGAATATAGCAAATGATTGGTTGGGTTTCTTCCCTTGTTGAGAAGGGTTTCTGAGGATACTTCTTGTGTACTTGTGCATGGAATTTCTTCTTGTGATCTTGGTTGTTGCAACAAATTGTTAATGGTGAAACTGCAATTATCTATGGTTGAAGTAAAATGCTAAAATTGGAATGAACTTCATGCTTGAGCCTAGCCTATTGAAAAATCAACAGTTATATTGTCTAAGAGTAAGATTTACTTGTAACCACAATTTGTGATGTGAAAGATAATTAATATTGTGTAATTATTAATTATATTATTAAGTTGTACAGGTCTTCCCTATTGTGCCAATAGACACATCATTTGATGTGATAGGTTTTGTATAAATAAAGAGTGAATCCCCATTGTGGATCACACTCACTTGTCATGTCATAATTTCAGAAGTTGAGGCCTGAAATTATGAGGACTACAATTTGCACTTATCTAAGAGTTAGTTTTCTCAGTCATAGCAGCACCCTATTGTGTGCTAGGTTTGGTCGTTGAATGGTGGACCTTCTCTTGGCAGTATAGAAAAGGATTGTTGGGTTTTTCCCTTGATTGAGAAGGGTTTTCCCAGGATATTTCTGGTGTCTTTTGTGCATGGTTATTCTTCTTGTGATCTTGGTTTACTCCAGCTATTATATTTTTGTTGCAATCATTGTTTATGGTTCAAGTAATGCTAAAATGAAATAAACTACATGCATGTTCTTAACCATTAAAATTCAACTGGCACAGATGAGCAGGTTGCAGATGTGTTGACTAAGCCTCTATCTCGTCTGAAGTTTGAGTACTTTTGAGACAAGCTTGGTGTAGTCCAAAAGGACCTCCCTAGAAAGGGGGAATGATGTTGATGATACTATGGTATCTTGACCAACAGCGGATAGCTCAATTAGGATTTTATATCCTAGGGGATTGATCATCCCTAAGCAGATCCTAAAGGCCCGGTAAGGATGGTTTGTCAGAGTACATGTGCATGTATATGCCAGTTGTGGTCAGTAGTGGTAGCTCAGTTAGGATTCTATATCTTAGGGAATCTTATGATTCCTGGGCAAATCCTGAAGGTCTGGTAAGGACAGTCTGTCATAGTACCACAGATTTTGTTGTTGATGCACCTGCCTCATTATATTGCCACATATATATGTTGTTGTTCCAACTTCGTGTTATTGATGTTGATGTTCCATCTTTGTGTTATTGATAATGTTGTTCCAGCTCTATGTTGATGATGATGTTATTCCAACTTCGTGTTGTTGATGTTTATGTTCCAGCTGCATGTTGTCGATGCTGATATTCCAGCTTCATGTTGTTGATGATGATGATGTTACTCCAGTTCTTTGTTGCAGATGATGATGATGTTCAGTTTCTATTGATGTTGATGATGAGAAAAAATTTCGATGAACTATAGATATGACCGATGGTGATCCCGATGTTGATGACAATGTTCCCCCCTCTTCATGATGTATTGAGTATAGTCAGTTGTTATTAATGTTGTCAATAGAATAACCTTCTTGTTAAGGGGGAGTGTTGAATTATTGTAACTTCGAAGAATATTCTACTTATATTTGAGTCATTATTGTATAGATCAAATCCCCTTTTTTGGATTGATCAAGTCGTGACTTGTATAAGATCAAATCCCCTTTTGTGGATTGGTCAACATGTATTTGTATGGTGGTATTTGTAAAGTCAGCCCCTAGTAATTGTAAAGTGTTTTTAGCCACTTTTAGGAGAAGTCAGCTCCACCAAGTGAAAAGTCACAACCCTAGCGCCACCTCACAACTTGTATTTATATGTGAGGATGGTGTCTCATTTGAACACCCACACACACTAGCTCTGCAACTATGAAAAAATGTGCAAGTCTTGGAGGAACTGCTAATGCATCTAAGTGTGACGTCAAGGAGGGTTCTTGGTCTGTGTCTTGGTATCTCTTGGTTAAGTAATGCACTACTCTTCCTAGTGAAGGAGTAGAGGAGGATCTTATGTTCGTTCTTTGGTCTATCTATATTGAGGAAGTTTTTGTTGGGTTTTCTCCCCCATGAGGGTTTCCCAGGATAATATGTGTGTGTTTATTGTTTATGTGATTGCCTCTCTTTCAATGATCTTATTTATGTAGCTAATGTGCTAAATAATTATAATAATAAAGAAGAATCATAATTGCTAGATGTATAAATAAAACTTCAACAAAATAAACTACTTAATTAGGAGTAGGTAGGGATAGAGAAGAGAAAAGGAGAGCACCTTGTTCTCCCATTTGATGTCGATCCCAACCTCCAATCTGTCGAAGATATCCCGGTCTTCTGTTGGAACCAACCTGCAAGAAAGACACAAAACAAGTGTTGCTATGAAGGTAGTTATCTCATCAAAAGCACGTGCATGTTAGAAGTCAAATTCAAAGTAAGTATATAGATAAACATACAATGAATACCATAAATGTGGGAAAACAAATTCTTTATTAACAGTAAGAGGAAAAGTTACAACCTTGCCCCACTTCTGGAACCATCTTGAAGCCAACTATTTGGGTTCCTCCAGGAATCCTCAAGCATCAACTCAACCAAATAAAACTTTCGTCAATGACTCGGATAGAGATAAGGAGACATTATATAGTCATATAAAATGAGAAAGAAGTGTTGGAAAAGGATTTTCCAAACCAAAGGGGGTGTTACTCAAAGAATTATAGGGAAGGGAGGGTTGTTAGATGTTGGCAGCATAACTTTGCATGAAAGGACTTGACTTCTCCTTAGCCCTAAATAATTGCTTTATATCATCCCAAAGAA
>ML792065.1:422507-435679 GCA_009831015.1 Picea engelmannii
GTCCTCCCTTGTAGCTTCAACTAGGCCAAAAATCAAATGTCTAGGGCTAAAATCCTAAAGTGATAGCACTTTAGGGATTTAGGGTTCTAACCCTATCAAGGAAAATTAACAAACTTTAAACAAATAAGACATTGTGAGAGGGAGAATCACTTAAGTTCCTCTCTTAGGGTTTCAATAAACAAGATTTCTTGCAACAAAATAGCAATTTCACCATAAACATCAATAGCATAATAAAGAATTGCATAAATTTACTTACTTCATCCAAGAAACCAAGAGATTTTAACCATAATTGCAAAAATATCCATCCAAAATCATCCAACCATCCACAAGAGATCCATTCCAAGCATAGCCAACGAGAGAGAAAGACTAGTAACACATAAAAGGGAAAATTTTCAGAAGTGTCACCCAAAATGGTTAGTGAAAGATGATGAAAAAATGAAAGTGAGTGTTTGCCTTCTTATATGAGGCTAGCGCTTCACTTTTGTCCACATAGCATAACATAAAAATGTTTTAAGTGGGGCCAACCCCTCATTTAACCCTTTACAAAATGCTAAAGTGCATAAATAAATCAAAATAGCCCACATGTATGAGACGTCGAGCCTCCTTTGGCAAGGAGGGGGCCTCCAAAGGCCACGTGGCACCAATCTGGAGTGGAGTGGAGGAAAATGATGTCTCTCTCCACTCAAAATCGTGCCAACATAGTCAATACTCTGGGAATCCTTCAAACCCTTGCTCCATGAAACCCTAGAAGATGGCATCATCACCAAACTAGACCCAACATCCCAGATCTAAGTGTTATGTCCATGCTATGAGGAGTTGCATCTTGTCTCTACCATGTCTCTGATTGTCTGTTACTGCAACGTCCCTGATCCGGGTGAGGAATAAGCTTTGAGGTACCCTTTCCAGCCCATTTGTGTGCCACCATGACTAAATCTACTCAAATCAAGCCCATTTGTCCATCGTTCAGGGTTCTGAGGATACGAGAGACGATGTCTAAGGGTGGTGAGTCACTAGATGACCCACTTCTCTCCATCCCATGTGCATGTTGACTCAAAATATCGTCACCTATTATAAAATCCTACAAAGGATTATGAGGCCTAACTATAGACTATGATATATATAATTAGTAGGTGGGGTCCCCTTAAATAAAACTCAAAGACATTTATTTTCAATCATTTATCTCAATATTTATACATATTTTCTTCAGAGATGTGATGGTAAAGGTTCCACTTCCATGAAGAGTCTTGGCATGATGATACAAGTCAGTTTTCATTGCTTCTTATTTTATTTTGAATGACATAAGTACTTATCAAAAGAAACAATGGGACCTATGCTATACACAGTTACAAAGAAGATTAGAATCACATTATTTTGGTTATAACAAGAACATGTTTATATTGCATGTGTTCTCCTCATATATATGAAGCAACTATGATTTCAAAGTCCTAGTATATGTCAAAGGGTTTATGGCCCTGAACATTTAAGTTCTCTATGGAAATAACTCATGCTATGGATGATATAAGTCACAAGGACTTGACATTTGGTATCATATCTATAGCACATATAGATTGTTGAGTGGTATAAAATTTGATTTAATGGTATATTTGGCGCATGGTATATATTTTATAAGGTGCTTGAATTCGTTAACAAAAGGTGGCATATATGTTCATGGTTGCATGGTATAAGATTTTTGTTGGTTTCTATGGTATATTGGTCACACGATATTGGGATTGATTGATGGTGATAATAATTAAACCTTATCTTCGCATGTGGATTTGGTTAGTTAAGAGATGTGACAAAGGGAGAATCTCCATGATTGAAATATTTATAAGGCTTGTGGTTGATGCTCACTCAACAATGTTTTGAGCTCATGATTGGTCTGACCTCTTATATGGCATATGACAGAGGTTGATATTAGTTTATGTGGCATATGTTATGGCATGAGGTTTACGATATTTTGTTTTCGTTTAGTGGATCTGGACATGCATTGAACATGATGGGACGTGGGCATTTACTCCACATTCCCGCGTCTGACACCTTGTTATTTTGAGGGGTTTTCATGATTCGTTTCATTTGTTCTTGTTGCTAAGAGAGCTTGAGCTTTGTTCTCTAGTCCAAGCCCTCATTTCAGGGAGTATTAATAATCGTCTTGGCTCTCGGTACTGGTATAAAAACGCATTTTAACAAGGTATGAGTTCACAGCTTATCACACATCTCTTGCAAAGCATTTGTCTTTATGATGACTAAGTTTTGGCTCTGGTTGGCATAATGTGTGCATAAAAAATGTTTCATTTTCCCGCTCAAACATTGCTTGAAGAAAAATAAAAGAGAATATGGTTGTTTGCTCAGAATTTGTTCAAACTCTATCTATTTGTGTTCATATGCTCACTTTCCATCTATTATGATTATGCGAGGAAGTTTTTAAAAGGGAAGTCGTGTTGGGTTTGCTATTGGTTTGTATGAAAGTGGAACATAGTCTCGTTTTGATGCCTTTTCGGTGATTTTAATATGTGCGGTAGTTTATGGATTAAATGGGAAATACCCACCTCAATTTGATGAATAATCTTCAAGGGTTCCAAATTTGGGTTTATGAGACCATACATGGGACACTATCTCTTCTACTTGAGCCATTTTTGGTATTGTTCAGCTCGACCATCGTGTTGAACCTGACTGTAATCATAGTCATTTTATGTCAACAATTTTCATCTTGATTTTATCAAGATAGTGAATGTTTTTTGTTCAAATTACACTATGTATGGTCTACGGTACATTTGAACTTTAAAAGGATGACCTGAACTCGTGTCTATTAAAGCCAACAGGCTCGAACCCATTTCTCTGTTGAAATATGAATCCTACTAATTGAGTCAAGGTGCATTCGATTTGGTTAACGCCTTTTGTTTGATTACCGCTCACTTGGCCTAATTGTTGAAGTTGACAAAGTTTGATTTGGGGTTTTGGAGTCGGTCGAGTAAAAAAAACTTGAACCCATTTTGGGTAAATCATGAGTATTGACCTTAGGGTTCCACAACTATTTGTTGGCAAAGAAATATCTAAAATATGCAAGGTTATTCTATCAGTTTTGCTCATGATAATGGTGAAGAATTTATGGATTAAATGTTGGCTATGCAAAGACCCACCTCATTATTTATTTTCAATGATATTAATGTTGAACCTGGAGGTCAACAGATTCAAACCCGTATCTACTTAAGTGCATGGTGGTCATTATTCTTTTGTTCAAATTTCGGTTCTAATTCCTCGACTTGAATGGTTTTGGGTCGAATATTTAATTGAGTTCATGGGAATATAAATTGGTTATTGCTGGAAGATTTTAAACTATTTAGGTCAAACAGTACCTAGGATTCAAGCTTATGAGATGAAATCTTTTGTGATAAATAAATTATATTTTGATTGGGCATTATTTTATTAACTCTCTTAAAATTATTTTGGGAGGTACAAGGGTTAGAGTTGATAATAAACCAATATGTTGTTTTCCATGATATCTTTCTAATCGTTTATGTTTACTGTTTGAGTAAACATGAATAAAAGAGCAAGTAAATATCATATCAAAGACATAATTGGCATATGTTCAAATGAGTGATAGACATGTTACTTGTGATCATCGTTTTTTTTTATGGAAAAAGAAAAGTGAATTGGTTGAGGTCATATACTTAAAGGATTTTTATATAGACTTTCATGTTTCCCTCGTACATATCATTTTTCATAAGTTATACTACTAAAGTGAACAGCATGATGAATGAGGGACAAAATTCAATGATTGTTTACAACACACGTATATGATTTGGACTGGTTGATTGGTTTTATGAAGAAAATAAACAAGCATACATTAAAATTTTAAATGTTGAACCATTTATCATGCAATCTTGTGATTATTATCATTTTTCGCAAAACATATTCCTTTATCATATTTTCCAATAATTAATTTTTTTTCATACACCTCCATGTTATATGTTAAAAGGGAAATGCCATGTACATAGTGAAAATTCTTAGAACAGATTGTAGTTTTTAAAAGAAAAGTTTGGTGTGTGTGAAGAAGTTCTCTTGTTTTCCCTGGATTCATTTTTCCTATTCATCTCCCTTTTTATGTTGCAAGGTTATGTTATTCTCAAAGACAAATTAGTCACGTTGCCAAGTGGTATTTGATGTTTTATATGTTGTGTCTTATATATGTGTTGATTTGGAAATGAATGTATATAGATGAGATTTTTACACAAAGGCAGTAACCGGTCTGGCAACAGGGGGAACATGGGAAGAGGGCCCAATGCATTTTGACATAGAGGGAGAAACAAGAGGATGAGATTTTCTATGCACTTTGATGCAAACTCTGAGTTTAATCAGTTAGTTCAGACTTGTTACTTGAACGTTGCAGGACACCCAGCTTTTCAGACTCCTCAACCACCATTCATACCCCTTGTTCAACCTAACGATCTTCAGCCTCACCCCAGCATCCTTGATATCCCTGATCAACCTCTTGTACAAGCCCAACCTCCAGGCAATGACGGCTAGAACAATGCACCAGTCAATCCCCCTTCTAGTATTGGTCATTGGCCAACTATGTATTTACATCTCCCTCATTCGCCTCCTTTACTACCAGTTCAATCGGTTGCTTCTATAGTTTCACGTGTACATTCTCCTTAGCTCCCAAAAAAGTATATATCCTTGGCTAATTGAGCCAGGACCAAGTAGAAAACAGTGGCCTACCATATTAGTCAGTTCAAATTCCTATGAAACATTTGCCTACACTATCAAATCATTGCCACTCAAACTCGAAGATAGTGTGAGAATGATCACCTTTAATGACATGCACCCGGAGATTCCAAAGCGTGAAGAGAATAAATCTACAGATGCATATTTGGTTAAAAAACAAAGCAGCATTGTCAGAGAGTAGTGCACAAACACAGACAGCATCACACAAAAAATATGACTTCTAATTTTATTTTATTTCCATGGTGGCATCAGTTTAACTTTGAGACACATATCTTTTTGGACAATTGATATTATTATTATTATTGAGGAAACTTAAATCATGTTATATAAGTTTTGGGAGATACAAGTGCTAATTATTATGAGGCATGATTATTTCAGTTGTTTATTTTTATTCTTATGTTGATATGTGCATAATGTGTGGTTATGGAGGAACAAGGGAATGATAGGAAAATTAAAAAGACATATGAGGGGACCCCACCTACTGGTTATTATTATATTTATTTATTATTTATCCTTATCATAAATATAGTTGTCCTATTATTAATTAAAGTTATTTAACTTTAGTAACTAAAGTAGTTCAACTACTTGAAAAACTACTTTAGGAGAATAAGAGGAAGAAAGGAAGGACAAGGAAAACATGAGAAATTACACAGAGATACTTCTAATAAGGTTTGCTCTTTCAAATTGAGATTTTTTATATTCATTTTTTCGTTTTCTGAGTTTTATAAGAGTTGAATCCTCTTGTTGAGAGCGAGATTATTCTAAAGGTGGAAAAGAAGGAAAGGCTTAGAAGCATATACTTTTGACATGCTTCAGATGGTCATTCACTTAGCTTGACAGACTATTTAGTTTCAATAGAACTCCTGAATTAATTTTCAATTATGATTAAGACTATTTTGCAGAGTCAAGACTTGATGAGCATGTGGCTTGGTTGATCCAGTATATTTTGAGACACCATTTGTATTTGTATGATTTTTAAAATACCATCCTAGACTTCTAAGTTTGATCCTTGTCCATACCCTCACAGGGGTTTGAAAATGGGCATTTGGTTGTAATTTTAAAAAGTCATCATTAATAAAAATTTGGTTTCTTCTTATTTGAGACTTGTGGTTATTAATTTTCAAAATGTATATATTCTTTATTTTGTTCATTTGATCTTTATAAACATTTATACATAAACATTTTAATTTTTTTAGCAAAAGCACGCAACTTGATAATAGCATCAGGCCCAAGAACATATTTCTTGAGGGCTAATTGATAATTTTGAATAGGCTATAAGCCCAAGGTAACATTCTCGCCTATCTCACCTTAGCCTAGTGAGATTCAACAATGGTTGAGTGAGAACTTTCCATTCCTCGCATCAATAGTGCCAAGGTCCTGCAATAAAGGTACAATGTCATGGATACAAGCCCATGATGTCCCTCAAAGAAAAATGTCAGGGTCATCCAAGACAAATCAAAGCATAAAACATGGTTAGCCAAGGTTCATAAGAAACATTAGTTCTTAAAGCATGCAAAGTAAGTTGTAACTTAAGATATAATCCATGTAATACAATTCACCTCAGTATCCCCTTCAAGCACCACACCAGCCTAAGACCCCATGTGAGTTGACAAGTTTAAGTATGGGAGGGTCTTCATCCAACCCTATTAGGTGTGCCACCTAGACAAAAAATAAAATAACTCGGGTAGACAGATAGGTCTCGAGGGAAGCAAGAAATAAAGAAACCCTTCAAGAGTAAGTGTGATAGTGATATGGTTTTAGGGATTACTGCATGGATTATGGTGTCATTTAACCCATTTCTATGAGCGCCTTTGTGGAGGGTGCGTTTTCTCTTGAGTTACTTCATTCTTAGGTGTTATTTTTTCCAATTACCCTTTATCAGCCATCTTACTAGTCCACTTTATCATATTTGAAAGTCCCCTTTTATAAGGTTTCAAGCTATAGCATTGTTATTTGGGACCGAGGTGAGCATTGAAAGGGTAGAGCTCAAGTTTGGACTGGATTTTGTTAGTCCTTTGCTATCATTCCTTTCTTTCTTTAGCATCATTTTCTTATTCTTTTATTAGCAACTGCAATCAACCTTTGGGCCTTTAGCCCCTCTTCTCATGAGAGAATGGACCATGACCCATTACCGAAGTTTAATACACTGTGAGAGGCTCTCAGATGAAAAGTGTTAAGTGTGGTGGGGAATGGAACGTTACCCTTGTTAGGCCCCCAGTAGTACTCGTTTTACATGGGCATTGACAACACGGGATTAGGGCATAGAGGATGACCACCTAGGTGAAACAAGGCAACTGACACAATTTCCCAAGCCAATAATCCATTATCCAACTTCATCCAAAGATCATCATCCACATGCCCGAAAAATTAAGCACAACACTTTGCATGAAATAAGGACTAACATACCTCATGGTGACAATGGCTTACCATTTCCCATACTCTGGGTTGCTTGGATGTGATGAACCTTGGTTGACCTGTAGCTGTAAAGGTGAATGAGGGGGGTTGTTGGGCTGCCATCTGTGAACATATTGATCATCATCATGGTCAGGATCATATTCTCCATTGCGGGCCATGAAACATGATCTTCTCTAGTTACCCCTAGGCATGGGGAGTTAACACTTGGTATCAATTGTTATCATGTTGTAATTTTTAATATTTCATACCAAGATGTTTATGTAAAGGAATAATATGGCACCATGGTGCTTCCATGTTCTATATCCATCTTTTGATGTAGAGAGTATTTCGGGGTATCCTAGTGAGCTTCCTTCAAACTGTAAGGATAGCATTCCAAAATATGATGGTGATTGTAACTTTGTTATTTCTCGTGTAATATCATTTTTGGAATTTGTATCAAGAATCAATGTAACACATGAAGATGTCCTAATGAGACTCTTTGTGTACTCTTTAGAAGGATATCCTAGAGCTTGGATCAAAACTTAACTAGGCCAAAGCAAATATCTCGTCTTGCATATCTGATCCAACTTTTCCTGAAACAATGGGGCCCCACATATGAAGAAGATCAAAGAAAAAAGGATGAAAGCAATGCAGATTTTGAAGAAAATTTTGATGAAGTTTCTTGTGCATTCATTGAAAATCAAGAGCCTCAAGAAGATGAAAAACCTCAAATCTCCATTGAAGATCACGACCAAGGACATCAAGCTCATGAAGAAAGGCATCAAGCCTCCATACCATCACGCCATGAAGACAAGGGTTTGGTAAAAAGTGAACTTCCTCAAATTTCTGAATTTTGTGATACTTTCCTTGAAGATTTGAAGGAAGATAGTTGTGAATATGAACCCTTCGAGAATGATCTATTTGTAAAAAGTGAACTTCCTCAAATTTCTGAATTTTGTGATACTTTCCTTGAAGATTTGAAGGAAGATAGTTGTGAATATGAACCCTTGGAGAATGATCTATTTTGATATTGTTTTAGTTCTTTGCGTAATGATGTATATGGCAGCCAAGGGTATAAAAATATTGATGAGAATATTCAGATTTGTGCTCATAGTAGAGATGAAGAATTTTGGAATTTATATGGAGAACCTATTTATGATACAAATATTGATAATTCTAATAGAGAAAATGTAAAAAACTGTTCTTTAGAGCACCCATAATTACAAATTGCATTTCATAAATTTCCACATTAAATTTCCAGCCATATTCTATCATGTATAGTTCAGAAAATTTTCAGAGTAGTGAGCATGTTGTTGAGGGAAAAAATGCAGAAATATTAGGGCCATTACATCCTCTAAGTTGCAATGAAAAATCAGAATCACAAGACAAATTAAGGGCTGTAACTTGCATGGAATTTACATATTTTTATTGCAGAATTTTCCAGCCATGTCTTTCTTCATCTTCCTCAATATATCATTGAAAATCTTGCTGGAAAATGTATTGTTGATGCTATAATATGTATGGGGCTAGAGGACATTCAAGTTTTGGCTTGTTGCAGCAATTTTCCAGCCATATGTAAAAGGGCAATAATTCATAAACTTACCCCAAAAATAATTGAAATTTGAAAGTTCTCATGTATCTTCTTCATATTTATTGGAAGGTTATAAAGACACATTTTGCAAATTTTTAGAGCAACCCTCTCAAGTCACAAGGAGAGATATTGTACATGAAGATCCAAGAAGCCATGCATTGGAGTATGTGGATCGTCGTTTTCAAATAAAGGGAATGCAGCTTGAATACCTTGCTTGGAGAAAGGATGAACCATAATTCTCATATTGCAGCCCTATTCAACAATGGATAGATCATGCTTGTGGATTGACATGCCAATCTTGGCATAATTTTGGTGTTTATATCCATCCTCATGAGTTGAATATTTTGTTTTGTAATGTCGTAATATTTATACCAGCTCATGATTATTTTGTTGTTCTTGACATCACTTTGTTTTGGTTCATAACCAAACACAAGGGAAGAGCTTACGATGTAAGCAAAGAGCTAGCATGGCTACATTGGAAATATGACTTCACCTAGTTTTGAGCCCTCAAAAACCCTCCCTTTTACTATTGAAAAAACTAAACGGACCCCAATTGAATTTTGGAAAATATTTCCTTCGTTTGTGTATGAATTTGTGTTTCTTTGATTTGAAGGTATGGTTGAATTGTTTTCCTTTTCTTTCATTGTTTTGTTTTGTGTCGATTCTCTTGGTTTGTCTTTCATGGGATAATGACTTGGTTATGTGTTCTTTTTTAAATGAAACCATTAGTGTGATTACATGTATATTTTGAATTGAAATAAGGAATCAATAAAAGCATAATGATCACAATGTTGGTAGTAAACTTGTTGTGTCATGAAAGCAAGTTGTTTCACATGAATAATGGTTGTGTCGTTTGAATCACTTCGTTTTTTGCGCATTCAACATTATTTGCATGCTTATATGAATGTATTCAAGTCAATTCCATGCATCAAATTGTTTAAAATTGGATTAACATGATGTTTCGACAGTCTCGCAAAGTTTTGGTTTTCATGCGAAAATGAGCTAGTTGGGCATTTTGGCGGGTCGAAATAATTTGACTAAATGCTAAATTTTAAAGAATTTAATCCATGCCCTGAAAGAATATATGTCAATGGGTGAGAACAAACTGACGGTTCTGGATTTGAATAATGTATCAAATTTCACGAGCGTTAAACTTTCATTAAAAATAATGCATCTTTTATAATTTTCTATTATTTGGCCAAATAAAATCAACTCGATTAAGGTGTTATCATATGCATTCAGTTTGCACCTTAAAAGAATGATTGTTAAAGAATGGAAAAAAGTTAATGGTTATGAATTTGAATGACACGTCAGTTTTTATAAGCCTTCAACTTTTGTGGAAAAAAAAATGCCCTTTTGTATTTCATACTCTTTGGCAAGATAAAATAATTCAACTCAGGCTTATTCATGTAAAATTCAGTTTGTGTCATGAAAGAGTATATACAAAAGTTTGGAAACAAATGAACGGGTTTTTATTTGAGCAAAGCATCATTTTCCTGTAAAGCCCAATCTTTCATTAATAAATGTTTTACTCACTTTTCGCTCTTTGATGAAATACAATCCTTATTGGTTTTCTAGGTTTATGGATTCCCAAAAGGGATTTCCAACAGCCTCACCATAAGACTGTGGATCTGAAGACTGGACCAAGAAAAGATGCATGGGTGGCAATGGTTCAGTGGCAGTGAGTGTAAGAGGAGGCTCCTCGAAATCAAATCGAGTCCTCCTAGTATCAGTTGGATCCCCAACAAGATCCCCTGCATCCTGAAGAGTAGTCTAAGCCCACTTGGGCCTCGGCTCTGGCTCTACATCTGCATTTGCATGCACTCATTGTACTGACTCTGTATCTGGATCATCTAAATCCTCTTAATCGGAACTCTCATCTGAATAAGAGTCAGCGTGTGCATGCTCATCATCTCTGACAAGTGGAAGAACAAAGGTGTCTGCATGCAACTGTTGAGGTACATGCGAGACACTTTCCTCGAATTGGACACTTCGCTCAATGCTGAGTCGGTCCGAGGAAAGATCAATAAGTATGTATCCCTTCACACCGTCAAGGTATCCAACAAAGATACACTCTGTGCTCTGTGGATCAAGTGCCTTCCTCTTTTCAGAGGCAATCTAGGCCCATGCACGTGAACCGAAAATACGAAAGTGGGTCACTTTTGGTTTGAGGTCGCTCCAAGCTTCGTAGCGGGTCTTATCCTTGACAGATCTATATGGGGAGATCTGTTTTGGATGTAGGTTGCACAATTAAGTGCTTCGGCCCATAATCTTTGTGGAAGTGACTTTGCATGTAGCATGCAAGATGCCATCTCTTTTAGAGATCTGTTTTTCCGCTCAGTAACTATGTTTTGTTGCGGAGTGTAGGGAATTGTGTGCTGCAATTGAATCCCTACCTCATGAAAAAGATTTTGGGTCTCATGGTTGACATACTCTCCCCCGTTATCAATTGGGAGGATTTTGATTTTCTTTCCTGATTGTGTCTCAACTAGGGCTTTGAAATCTTTGAGGTGTTGAAAGGCCTCTGATTTTTTTCCTGAGAAAGAAAATCCATGTGAAACGTAAGAAATCATCAACAAAAATGAGCACATACCTTGCTTTGTTGATTGATGGATGCGGAAAAAGGCCCATGAGGTCACTATGAATCAGATCTAAAGGAGAGAAAGCTCTCTGAGTCTTTCCTTTGTCGAATTTCTCGAGGGTGTTTTCCAAGAACACATCCCTCACAGATTCCTTTGGAGAAATGGATGTTTGGTAGACCATCAACCAATCCTTGCTTGCTAAGTTGTTGCATATATCTAAAATTTAAATGCCCAAACCTTTCGTGCCATATCCTACTGCTTTCATCAGCATGGGTAAGCAGTAAAGCAAAATCTGGTTCAATAAATTCAGAAAATGTGTAAAGCCTAGATTGATGATTTACCTCACCAGTAGCAACCTTGGAATCGGTTTGCATGTCATAGATGTCCATTGCATCAAGCGTGAATATGACTTTCTTTCCAGTGTCAGAAGTTGTCATCTGATACACGGAGAGAAGATTGACAGAAAGTTTGGGAACGTGCAGCACATTCTCGAAGCTTCTGTTGGTGAGTCCAATCCTTCCTTTGTCGATGACCTCGACTGGAGAGTTGTCCCCCATCGTAATAGGAGGACCTTTGCATGCATCCAATGAAGAATAGACCTCTTTTGTGGCAGCCATGTGGTGTGATGCTCTTGAATCTACAATCCAAGCATCAGGAAAGGAATTGATGGCAATCAAGGCATGGCTAGAATTGTCTTTCTTGGGATTCTAATATTTTGGCTTCTTYTTCTTGGCACCTTCGGGGATACGATCTCCAAGGCTGTTTTGCTGAAGTATTTGGGTCATTAGATCTATCTRCATACATGCGGATTATGGATGAAATCTTTTATGGCAGTATGTGCATTTCTCCCCTTTTCTTCCCTTTCCACCTTTGGATCTGGAGGCATCGTTGAAGGGTTTTGAGTACCCTTCCTTCTTCGGATTTGCATGAGCTTTCCTTGTCTTTATATTTAGATTTCTGATATTGATGACCGCTGCCATCTTGCACAGTAAGTGCATGCGCCTTTGGGCCTTTGATTTTTCCCATGTTGATGAGCTTGGTCTGCTCGTGTCAGAGATTCAATAAATTCCTCAAGAGAAGGCATATTCCAGCTCCAGAGGCAAATCTAACTGAATGAAATGTGGATACAAACACTGAGAATTCGGGACCAAGTTTGGACAGGATGGTGAGAACCATTTGTTTCTCCTCCTTAGATTTATTAACCCCGCAAGCCTTGAGTTGCGACAATAAATCCTTATATTTTGTAAAGAAATCTTGGAGATTGTCGAAGCTTTTTGGATCCAATGTGAGCAATTCCACCTCGAGCATGTGTCCCCTCATCTCATCCTATTTGCCAAAAAGCCCTTCCATGGTGGTCTAGGCTTCATTGGGGGTTTTACAGGAAGATATGTGAAAGAGGAGATCAAGAGAAATGAAACTGCAAATTGTTTTGAATGCTTCATCCATTCGATTTAGATACTTGGATTTTTCTATCGTTGATGTTGGTTCTGTCTCTGTGTTCATGGTTAACCTATACAATCCTCTGCTTCAAAGATGCATGATCATCTTCTCCTTCCATGCAAAGTAGTTGTAAGGTGTAAGAATAAATTCTTTTGAAAATTCCATTTTTCCGTTGTCTTCAATCTTCGGTACCTGCAAAAATAATTTGGTGTGTCTTTTCCCTAACAAACCGTCGGTTCTGATACCACGTAAATGTGTTGAACCTGCACAGAATAGATCTAGCTGGGAATTGACATACACAGTTGTAGAGAAAATAGAGGAAAAGAGAAGCAGGAAAGAAAGAATGGAAGAATTCTCATTAACCAAATGAATGAATGATAATTTACGCATGATATACTCTGTATAACTCAACCAATGCGCACTGGAGAAAAAGCCAATGC
>ML792065.1:437216-453646 GCA_009831015.1 Picea engelmannii
TATCAACAAAACATAATTAATGAACTCTAAACAAAACTCCGAGCTCTGCTACCCAACCTCAGAATTTTACTTTCGAGTAATCAAACCACCAAAAGTCCATACAAACAAAACTTTACATGGAAGAGCATTTGAATAAATAGTAGTCTCCCATATACAACCCCACTTTATATCAAGATTGCTTTGTCTTATACATAATAAAGCAGAATTTTGTTTTCAATGCTGCTTAGGGAAATTTGCCTTGGTATCAATAAAATTGGACTTATTTAACACAAGAAGATGCTCATCACATATACAAAATTGAAAATTCCAATAGTATAAAGCTTTTTCTGGAAATGAAATGATATAATGCCTTGTTACTTCATACATACTTTATCAAGCACTTGAGGCAATATTAGGTTCCTCATCCCAAGAAACACAACTAAAACTGAGTAAACAGAAACAATACCTGAAATAAAGTATGACAAAAATTGGCCTCAACAATTTATAATCGTTGTGTAATTTCTTAAATTCAGAAATGTCACCATAAACCACATTGTTCGTTTTCATTTCAAATTGTTAAAAAACGCCATAATACAGAATGCTGTCAGATAAATATCTATCCAGGAAATGAAAACAATGATGTGTTGTTGCATCAATTACTTCCACTGGTGATGGACATATGGTCGCCAACATAACACATAAGCAGTATCATGTAGAGGAAATAACAAACCATTATCGATTCATACTTCCATGATAGATTTTTCAGATTATTTTACGCTGGTAAGCACTGGTTCATGTGCTGTCAGAAGAATTTGATTACCATAAGAAGCAAAATGTGCAGATATTCAATAAACATAGACCTTGTAACACAACAGCCAGGGATATTAACAATATTTTTTGAAAAAACTGAACTACACCTCCAAAATGTTGCTCAATTATTTGCTTCAAAAGGATGACTTAGTGCATAGAAGCGAGTATTTGCTTCAAAAGGTTGACTTAGTCAATAGAACCTTGTAACTCCAATAGAGATAGAAAACATATAAACAGTGATAAAAAAACCTAGAAGCAAAAAGTGGATATTGACTTCAATTGCAAAGTTTATGATGACAGAATGGCCCCAGAAATATTGTTAGCCATTAGAAATATATCTCTAACACCGTAATGATGTCAAGTGATGCAGAAGAAGAAATTCTGGCAACTAACTAGTCGGACAAGCTATCATTCTGACCTTCGTAGTTTAATTTTGAGGGGAACTTCCTTGTAAGATGTCACAATCTCTTTTGCTTTTCGTGCTGGCCTTCCAGTTGAGGACCTTCTTGATGGTTGCGTCTCATCTATGAGAGTATTTAAAGACTCCTTACAAGAACTCTGATCTGTTTGTTGCTGATGTTGTAGCTTTACATCAGTTGTCTGACCTGTTTTCTTGGTGCAGTCAGAACTGCTTTGAAGATCTCTGGAGGATTCTTTTGAATCTATGGCACACTCAAGCTTAGTCTTATGTTGTAGGGAGCCAGAGACATCCAACATCGCATTATCACAAATTCTCTCCACAGCTCCTTGTCCACTGTAAGAATGAGAATGCCGATACTTCCTTGATGATGTGGTTTTCTCTTCTTCCTGCCTAAGTTTTGTCAGCAGGGAAGGTTCTTTGTAGCTTACATCATCCGAACGCCTTCTTAGGCATATCCTGTAAAGAGCATAACAATTTTCAAACTTCTTGCAGATATCTTGGCCTAGGGAAAATCCGTCTCCCAAAAAAAGGGAGTAAATAAGAAAGAAAACCTCCATCTGAAAATAGGATTTTTCACATAAAAATTAAGAAAGAAGGCAAACCCATACCTGCTGGAGGCAGGATGGTAATAAAGTCTTTACACCAACACTTTAGCAGGGGGAAGGGTTAAGTAATACCTCATTCAGTCAGAATGCAGTAAGAAAGTTACAACATTTCCCTAGGCCAAGGAAGGGATTAATGTCTGATCTTTTTAATCCAGAAAAACAGCACCAGGTTGGAAATTTAGAGGACCTGCTCAAGTATTCGAATAATATAGAGCCAAAGGAACTAGAATCACACCCAAGATAAACAGTGATAGAGATGGAGAAGATGGAACTAAGATGTACTCCCAGTAATTAAGGCAAATAAGGTTTCTAAAACAATTGTAGTACTTGAAGCTTAATCAGGAATACAAACAGAAGATGAAAAAAATCTGCTTCCATAAAACGCACTTGAGGGGGCAGTTTGTGGAAGAAAGTTGAAACCCGTTCCGAAACCAAAACCACATGAGAAACCCATTCATAGCATTCATTTCCTGTTTCTGGACGGGAATCCCATTTCTCAAGAAACATTCAACATTTCCGTTGGTTGTTTCTCACAGGTTTTCGGCCAGTGAGAAACTACCAACCAAAAAGGCCCCAAAAAAACAAAAAAAAAGGACAAACTTTAAAATTTGAAAAGTCAATTGTTTCAGGGGGTGGGAAGAAACAAACCCTAAAATTTTACTTTATAAGGTTAAAACCACTTCAATTGTGCCATTTCTTCCTGCAAAACAGAGGTGTGAGAGCAAGAAAAGAAAAAATCCTGCACTTAGAACTCTTGAACTTGGTGGTTGGAGCAGAGAATTTTGGACAGTTAAAGCCTTGCACTCTAGAGGACTCTAGCTTGAGGATTTTAGAATGCAACACTACAATATACAGATTGTGGACTTCTTTGCACAAGGTTGGCTTTGAACTTTGAAGTTTTCTTTGTTGGTACATTTTTAAGTTTTCAGATTCAGGTCTTGCTTCATTGTGCTATCCATTATTATAGCAGGAAGCCCAAGTACCCAATCATCAACATCAAAAAAAATAAGACCTCAAGCATGGATTAGAAGCATGGCCTAATTTCAAGCATGGATTAGAAGCATTTTTCTCCCTTACAGAGAGTATGTTATTTTTTCTTAAACTCAGCAAACTAATTTCTGCATCCAATAATTTTTATACCTAGAAACAAAACAGCAATACACAGATCTGATTCTGAACTATGAAACAGAAATATTACTGAGCAAATAACTTGCAATGCACAGCGGAATAAATCAGAAACCAATCACACAAATTAACACCAGAAAATTTACCCTGGAAACCCCAACTCCGGGGAAAATCCGCAAAGAGGGTTTTATTAATCTTCAGCTTCAACAAATCAGAAATAAATACACCAGTGCCAAACCTGGCAACTTCATCTACACAAAAATATGAGCAGATCTGAGCCTCTGGCTCTGAGTTCCTGCCTCCCTGGTTGATATATGGCCTCCCTGCTTGACAGCTTGCTGTTATGTTAATGGTGTGATTGTGGGTGCAGCTGAGACAGCTCACGGACCTCACAGTATGGCTCGATCTGTTCTGTAGTGGCTACAGCCTAGCCCTCTTACCCTCACGGCTGCTACAGCCACCAAAAACTCGGCCCTTCTACACTCCTCACGTTTCCATTTGGATCTGATGGAAATGAAGGAAGCCACCTTCCTATCTCCAACTCGGCCACCAAAACCCTACAAAGAAACTCTCCTCAAATCTGATTTGCAGCTGAAACCCTCTTGGTGTCACTCACCAACTCAATATCTCTTCAAGTCACCCTCCTTGCTTATAAATCTCCACAAGTGATTAACTTTTGACAAGTGGTTAACTTCTAACAAGTTGTTAACTTAACAAGTAGTTAACTCCTAACAAGCAGTTAACTCCTAAATGACTTGGAGATACATCAAGTCATGTGTCTTTGGCTTGCATGACACCTTGCCTAAGCCAAGACACCTATCCCCGTTACAATATTTTAACACTCCCTAATAACGAGGAAGGTGTTCTTCACTATTCCCATTTTATCCCTGAAGTAAACAAACTGCCATATACCCTTGGCCTTGGTGAGAATATCTGCCACTTGCTCATATGTAGGTACATACTGTAATTGGATTGCACCCCGCTGCACACAATCTCCGATGAAGTGATACCTGATGTCGATGTGCTTTGACCTATCATGAAATATTGGATTCTCGTAGAGTTTGATGCCACTCTGATTATCACAGTGTATGATGGTCGGCTCTAGCTCCTATCCGAACAATGCCACTAACAACTTCCAAAGCCATATGGCCTCACATGCAACCATGCTTGCTGCCATGTATTCTGCTTCCGCAGAACTCAATGTAACAAAGTTTTGCTTCCTGATGAACCAAGAGACAACCCCCAATCCCAAGCTAAAACAACACCAAGAAGTGCTTTTCCTATCCACTGCATTGTCTGCCCAGTCTGCATCTGTATAGCCCACCAACTTCACTCCATCTCCCTGAGCATACGTCAAACCATACTCAATTGTGCCACGTAGGTACCTCAAAATATGTTTCGTCGTTGTCCAATGCGCTCTCCTTGGTTCCACCATGAACTGACTGAGAGTATTTACAGCAAAACAAATGCATGGACTGGTGTTGACCGGATACATGAGAGAGCCTATCAACTGCCTGTATAAGATAGGGTCCACTACCTCCTGCTTGGAAGCATCTATCTTCTTCCAATTAGTAACCATGGGTCGACAGTCCTGCATCATGAATCTCTTCCTGCATCATGAATCTCTTCAATATCTCCACTGTGTATTTTCCCTGTCCAAGGAAAATCTCGCCATCTTGCTGCCACACCTCCAATCCAAGAAAATGGTGCATTAACCCCAAATCCTTCATATCGAACTCCTAAGCAAGATCTCTCTTGCAATCTGCAATAAGCCTCTGTGAACTTGTCAGAAATAGATCGTTCACATATAGCACAAGACTGAGCGGCTCTCCATCTATCATGATATAGTATAGGTTAGAGTCTACATCACTCTTTACGAAGCTCGTGCCCTGCAAGTAACTATCAATGCACTCATACCACGCTCTGGGTGCCTGCATGAGCCCATACAGTGCTCTCTTCAGTAGACATACACAAGTCTCCCTCGCGTATGCCTCAAAACCCTCTAGTTGTTCTATAGACACTTCCTCCTCAATAACTCCATTGAGGAAGGCCATCTTGATGTCCATCTGATGAATCTGCCAACCCATGGGGCAAACGTCTCATCATAGTCAACTCCCTCTTTCTAAGAGAACCCCTTAGCCACAAACCTGGCTTTAAATTTGTCAATGTTTCCTTCTACAGCATGCTTGATCTTATAGATCCAGCGAAACCCAACCAATGATTTGCCCTCTGGTCTTGGCACCACCTCCCAAACATCATTCTTCACAATGGCGGCATACTCCACCATGGCATCATGCCAAACTTGTTGCTCCGATGCCTCCTGAAAACTGGAAGGCTCCCTGTCAATGAGATCACTCATCAACGCCATATACCCTGAGTACCGTTGTGGTGGCTTGCTCCGCCTGAAGCTCGTACTAGGAGCACCCACGAACTCCTGAGCATCTCGCAATGTCTAAGATATCTCTCGATTCCTCTTCCTCCCTGCAGTAGGAGGTACAACCTCGGTGGGTGGAGCTTCCTGCTCCTCATCTTGCTCCACAATCTGAGTACTAGTCCATGTACCTGTATCTGTACCTGTCCCTACGACCTGTACCTGTGACTCTTGTTCCTCCTTTGGAGCTACCAACTCCTGATCCCCTGTTGTTGTTGGCATATCATAAGACTTATAAGACTTCTTGAAAGCCTGCTCCTCCTCGAATCTGACATCCCTCCTAATCATTGTCTTCTTCAAACCTGGAACATAGATCCGATATGCTTTCGACGTTTCGTTGTAGCCAACGAAGATTCCCTTCTCTGCAGTGGGATTGAGTTTCGTCCTCTTATCAAAGGGAACATGACAATAGACTAGGCAACCGAAGATCCTAAAGTGACCAACTTTCAGCTTCTTCCCTATGAATGCCTCCTTGAGAGTCATACTCCCCAACACCTTGTGAGGACTCTTGTTCTGAATGTATACCGCAGTACTGCATGCCTCTGCCCATAGAAACTTGGGCAAATCCTGGCCATATAACACAACCCTCGCAGTTGTTGATATTTTACATATACAGCTAGCAGTTACAGTTCTTTTTCCGTTATTACAATTATTTAGTACATTAACTACATATATAAGATCACTGAAAGAGAGACAATCACAGAAACAAGATAGACACAGAGATTATCCTGGAAAACCCTCTCGGGGAAGAAAACCTAGCAAACTTCTTCTAAATAGATTCTTCAACCAAGAACAATACCAAGATAGAAAACAGAAGGTCCTTTTGTTGCATCACCCCTCTCTCCAAAACTTGCGCACCTTTCTCTCTCTCTCTTATGCTTGAGTGAGATGAGTGAGTGAATGAGGCGTCTAGCCTCTCATATTTATACATAAGTGACATGCCCTCTTTAACTACTAGGGCTGACTTGACAAGTGTCTCTTGATTATACTTTACATTAGCCACAATAGGGGCTGACTTGACAGTTTGATTTCATTTAACAATAAAGGCCACAATGGGGCCGACTTCACCAATACAATATAATAATATGCTTTTAGGATTTTTGCATGATCAAGTATAATAGGAGAATATCTTCCGCAACTACATATTTTTCAACACTCCCTCTTAGCTAGGAAGGTATTCTTCTTGAACAATCTACTTCTGCATGTCTGCACACATCGGTCATTGTCTTGTTGAATTTCATGAATCTATATATCATAAGAAGTTATGTTCTTTTGCCAGTCTTTCGTACTGAAGTAATATACCAGCCTATGTTGGGGTTACCAACCTGCGTTGGGGTAGCGTACCAGCCTGTGTTGGGGTTACCAACCTGCGTTGGGGTAGCGTACCAGCCCGCATTGGGGTTACCAACTTGCGCTGGGGTAGCGTACTAGCCTGGGTTGGGGTTACCAACCTGCGTTGGGCTAGCGTACCAGCCTACATTGGGGTTACCAACATACGATGGGGTAGCGTACCAGCCTACGTTGGTGTTACCAACCTGTGCTGGGGTAGCGTACCAGCCTGCATTGAGGTTACCAACCTGCGTTGGGGTAGTTCATCACTTCCCTCTACTGGGGATCGCATCACCTCCCTCTATTCGAGATCGCATCATCTCCCTCTACTGGGGATCGCATCACCTCCTTCTATTGGGGATCGCATCATCTCCCTCTATTGGGGATCACATCTCACTGCTGGAGAAAACAATCACTTCTCACTGCTGGAGAAGTCTTTCTGGATCACTCCAAGCTTGTCTCTGAAATACTCGAACTTAACTCTGGACAGGGGCTTGGTCAACACATCTGCTATCTGTTCGTCGGTGGCGATATACTGGAGTCTTACTGCTCCCTTATGTACCATGTCCCAGACATAGTGGTATTTGATCTCAATGTGTTTTGATTTGTCATGAAACACAGGGTTCTCTTACAACTTCATACAACTCTGGTTGTCACATAAAATGCAAGTTGTCTCTAATTCGAGATCAAATAGCCCTGCCAGCAACTTTATGAGCCACACTGCTTCTTTGTTGGATGGGCATGCTGCAATATATTCTGCTTCAGCCTTACTGAGTGCCACACTGGTTTGTTTCCTACTAAACCATGCAATCCCAGCTGATCCTAGACTGAAGCAACATCCGGATGTACTTTTCCAATCTGTTACACTACCGACCCAATCTGAATCGACATAGCCATGTAGGCTTATCTCCTAATCTGAGGTATATCTGAGACCATAATCAATTGTACCCTTAAGGTACCTCAATATGTGTTTTGCCGCAATCAAGTGAACATGTCTCGGTTCAACCATATACTGACTCAAGGTGTTCACCGCAAAACATATATCCAGTCTCGTGTTTGTCAAGTACATCAGTGATCCGATCATCTGTCTATACAAAGTGACATATATTGTTTCTGAGGATGTATCACTTAGCAACTTAAGATTTGTCATCATGGGCGTAGGCATGGCCTTGCAATCCATCATACCGAACCTCTTCAGAATCTCTACCGTATATTTTCCTGGGTTTAGGAAAATCTCATTTTATCTTTGCCATACCTCTAGACCTAGGAAGTAGTGCATTATCCCTAGATCTTTCATCTCGAATTTTGCAGCAAGCTTCCGCTTGCTCTCGGCGATGGGCTTCTCTTCTCCTGTCAAAAACAAGTCATCTACGTATAGTAATAGTATTATTGGACTTCCATCCTCAACCTTGTAGTACCGGTTGGGATCTGCTTTACTTTTGGTAAAGCCCAAACTCATCAGGAAGTTATCCATTCTTCCGTACCAAGCCCTGGGGGCTTGCTTCAAACCATACAAGGCTTTCTTTAGCCTACACACATGTGATTGTCTGTCATGTGTCTCAAAACCTTGTGGCTGCTCCACATACACTTCCTCTTCTATCTCACCATTCAGGAAAGTCATCTTCACGTCCATCTGGTGTATCTTCCATTTCTTTACAGCAGCTATTGCAAGTACAGTCCTAATGGAAGTGTATCTTGCTACAGGAGCAAAAGTCTCATCATAATCAATGCCTTCTTTCTGGGAGAATCCTCGCGCCACAAACCTTGCCTTGTATTTTTCAATACCACCATTTGCTGCATGTTTTATCTTGTAAATCCATTTTGAGCTTACAACTGATTTCTCTCGTGGTCTTGGAACCACATCCCAAACATCATTTTTCAAAATGGACTGGTACTCTTCAATCATGGCATCCTTCCATTCCTTCTTTTCTGCAACCTTTTCATAACATCTAGATTTTGTATCAATGATATCACTAAGGAGTGCCACGTAACTGGAATAGGGTTTTGGTTTCTTGCTTTCTCTGTAAGTTCCTTCTGGAGCACCGTATTTTTTTGCATCTTGTATAAACTCACGGGCCCAAGTTGGCCTCTTCTTTCCTTTAGGTGGATCTGTGGGTCTTTGTGGCTCTGCCATGTCATGATCTTCTATATCATGTTCTTCAGGTACAATATCAATTCTCGAGTCTGCAACTCTTGGAGCTATCGGTTCTTCATCATGGTCTTCATCGGTATGACACTTCCTTGAATTGTTGAATGTTGCATCCTCGTCGAAAGTAACATCTCTACTAATCTCAACCTGTTTGTGACCAGGGATGTAGACTTTGTATGCTTTCGATGTTTCATTGTAACCGACAAATATGCCCTTCTTTCCTGAAGGGTTCAATTTGGATCTTTTGTCCTTGGGAACATATACACATACTAGACAGCCAAATAGTCTCAAGTGGTTGACTTCTGGCTTCTTTCCTGTGAATATTTCTTCTGGGGTCTTACTCCCAAGGACACGATGGGGTGTTCTATTTTGAACATACACTATAGTCCTTGCTGCTTCTGCCCATAGATGTTTCGGTAAGTTCTAATCATGAAGCATGGCCTTCACTGCTTCCATTATGGTTCGGCTCTTTCTTTCAGCCACACCATTTTGCTGAGGGTTGTATGGAGTAGAGAGCTCCCTCTTAATCCCATCTTCCCCACAGAATGCCTTGAATTCATCTTATGTGAATTCTCCACCATTGTCTGACCTCAAGACCTTAATCTTCTTTTCAGAGAGGTTTCTATGAGGGTCTTGAATTCCTTAAATTTGCTAAACACTTCACCTTTTGTCTTCAAGAAGTAAATCCAAGTTTTGCGTGAAAAGTCATCAATGAAGGAGACATAGGTCCACATACGTCTGAGTGTATAATGTCCAATACGCCTTTGGCCTTGCTTTCATTGCTTGGAAATGGGCTCTTCACGCTCTTGCCTTCTGCACATCCCTTACATATGCCTTCATGGTCCACCTGGATCTCGACAGTCCCGTCACCATTTTGCTCATGATCGGTAATGCCTTATAGTGTAGATGCGCAAGTCTTTTGTACCATAACTCACATGGGTTTACGGTATTGTGAACTAGGGTTGTTTCTGAGTGTCCTTTCAGTTTGTATAAGCCTCCCTCTTGAACACCAATCACAATTGCATCATTGAAGGATTTCCCTTTTGGCCACATTAGAACTTCTCCATCGACAAATGAAAGTATGAAACCCTTCTCTTCTAGAGTTGAAATAGAGAGAAGATTCTTCCTTAACCCAAGTACAAGTAAAACATCGTTTACCTTCATTAATTTCCCAGAATCCAATTTGAAGGAAGCTTCTCCTACACCTTTGATAGGATATTGATAATCATCTCCAAGTTTCACTTTATGAGGTGAGTCCTTTTTTATCAAATTTGACAGAGGGTACGGGTATCCCGTCATGTGCTTAGAAGCACCACTATCAATAAGCCAAGTGTCACTTCCATGAGTGACAGTTCCTAAAAGGGCTGAGATTAAAAGGTTTGGTTCACCATCACTTTCTCCCTTTGGATTTTTAGATCTTACGAGATCATTCTCTTCTAGAATGTACCTCCACGCTTGATAGTCATTGCATCCTTCAAGCTTTCCATCAAGCCTAAAACCAGTAGTCATCTTGCCCGAAACAAGTAAACAACAATTAATCTTTTAAGATATGAATCTAGACCTTACCAAAGAGTTTTGTTGAACCAAGATGAATTTTGCCACAGGAACTGCAGCAACTGCAACCAAACGTCCAAATCTAGGGTTTATGAGGAAACCCTAGATTTTTCAATTTTTGGATTTTCAAATTCTGGTCGAGGGAAGTGATGTGCCTTGCTTGGGCAAGTTCCTAGGTGTCCTTAGATTCTCCAACGTCCTCCAACAAAGGGTAAAACATCACTCTAGGGTTTATGCAGAAGCCCTAATTCTGCAGCAGCTGCAAAACTAAAAACTGAAACTTGGAGAGGGTGGTGCATTGAGGTTAGCCAAGACTCTAAGTTGTGAGTTGGTCTCTTTCATTCATGCTCTGATACCATGTTGATATTTTACATATACAACTAGCAGTTACAGTTCCTCTTCAGTTATTACAATTATTTAGCACATTAACTGCATATATAAGATCACTGAAAGAGGGACAATCACAAAAACAAGACAGACACAGAGATTATCCTCATAAATCCTCTCGAGGAAGAAAACCCAGCAAACTTCTTCTAAATAGATTCTTCAACCAAGAACAATACCAAGACAGAAAACAGAAGGTCCTTTTGTTGCGTCACCCCTCTCTCCAAAACTTATGCACCTTTCTCTCTCTCTTATGCTTGAGTGAGAAGAGTGAGTTAATGAGGCATCTAGCGTCTCTTATTTATACATAAGTGGCATGCCCTCTTTAACTGCTAGGACCGACTTGACAAGCGTCTCTTGATTATACTTTACATTAGCCACAATAGGGGTCGACTTGACAGTTTGACTTTACTTAACAATAAAGGCCACAATGGGGCCAACTTCACCAATACAATATAATAATATGCTTTTAGGGTTTTTGCATGATCAAATATAATAGGACAATATCTTTCGCAGCTACATATTCTTCAACAGCAGCACCAACAATGGCCCTGTTCTTTCGTTCCACTACCCCATTTTGTTGAGGATTATAGGGAACTGTCAATTCCTTCTTGATCCCTGCCTTAGCACAGAACTCCTTGAAAGCTTTCCTTGTGTACTCATCTCCATTGTCTGACTTGAGAACCTCTATCTTCCTTCCTGTCGCATTCTCCACAAGAGCCTTAAACTCTTGGAAGCGACTGAAGACCTCATCTTTGGCCCTCATGAAGTAGATCCAGGTTTTCCTGGAGAAATCATCTATGAATGTGACAAAACACTCACACCCTGTCAAGGATGTTGAAGACATAGGCCCGCATACATCTGAGTGCACTAAATCCAATATGCCCTTCGCTTTACTGTCACTACTTGGAAAAGATGTTTTGGCATACTTTCCCAGAGCACACCCTTTACACACGTCACTATGCTCGATGCTCAACTCTGGAAGGCCAATCATTATCTCCTTGAGGATGTTAAGTGCCCCATGGTGTAAGTGAGCCATCCTTCTATGCCATAATTCTCCCATATCCTTAGTGTTGTTGATCAACGCTTGAGGTGACTCAAACTGCAACCTATATAACTTGCATGACCTGATCCCTATCATCTTGGCCTGCTTCGACCCGTTGGGCTGAATGTACACTTCGTTTCCTCTAAAAGACACATCATACCCCTTGTCCTGAAGAGCCGAAACTAATATCAGGTTCTTGGTCATCCCTGGTACATACATCACATTTGTAAAGCTAAATGTCTTGTCTGACTCCCTCTGAAAGGTAACAGTCCCTCGTCCCACTGAAAGGTATCAGTCCCACTGAAAGGTAACAATCCCTCTAAAAGGTAACAATCCCTCGTCCAGTCATATGATATGACGCACCACTATTAATATACCACACCCCTGTGTCCTATGTGCTTGAGCTAGAAAGGCAAGCGATGAGTGAGAAATCCTCATCAAACCTGGAAGAAAATCCATCAATGTCTGTTGAAGTTGTTGTATGAGTCTTCTTCTTATCGTTCTTCTTATTAGGACATTGACTGGCATAATGACCTGTTTTGTGACAAGCAAAGCACTTGACTTTGCTCATGTCACGTTTCTTCTCACCCTTGGAGGTCTGCCCATTTTCTGAACCTTTCTTGGATTTTGCTTTGCCCTTTCCTGCAAGAGAAATGTTCTCTTTTTCCTCACCCTTTTGATGATTGTTGCTACCACTAAGAGATGCTAACCTCATTTCCTCTTACATGAACTCATCCCACAATCAATCCCAGTCTAGAGTGTGTTCCTTGGCAACAATGCCTCTCACAAAGACATCCCAAGAATTGGAGAAGCCATTCAAGGCTATCCTCACAAGTTCAGTGCCATCCACAGTTTCTCCTACAGCCGCCAATTCATCTTTTACCTATCTAAGTCTGGTGAGGTAGGAGGACACACTTTCCCCCTTACCCATCTTGGTATTTCTGAGTTTTTCCTTCAAAACCATCTTTCTATTCAAGTTTGAATTCTGGTACAGTTTAATAATGGCTTCCCACATCTTCCTAGTTGTATCCAATCATAAAAGGTGAGGGACTATGTGGTCCTTGACCCCATCCAGAATGATACGCCTTGCCTTGGCATCATTTATTTTGTGAGCTTCTGCTTGTTGTGCATCAGCTAGAACAACAATAGTTTTCTCTGCAAATTCCTTGAGGCCATACTCCTCCAATGATAGCAATATACGCTCCTTCCAAATGCCAAAGTTAGATGCCCCATCTAACCTATCCTCAAACCTGATACCTGAAATAGACATTTCTGCAAAACCCTTCTGTCAAAACCTCCTAGATCTGAAAATAAAGCTGGCTGTAAACTTCTGTGTAAACCGTTGGTTTCCTTCTCAGAGTCAAAGCTCTGATACCATGTTATTTTTTCTTAAACTCAGCAAACTAATATTTGCATCCAATAATTTTTATACATAGAAACAAAACAGCAATACACAGATCTGATTCTGAACTATGAAATAGAAATATTACCAAGTAAATAACTTGCAATGCACAGTGGAATAAATCAGAAACCAATCACACAAATTAACACCAGAAAATTTACCCTGAAAACCCCAACTCCGAGGAAAACCAGCAAAGAGGGCTTTATTAATCTTCAGCTTCGGCAAATCAGAGATAAATAAACCAGTGCCAAACCTAGCAACTTCATCTACACAGAAATATGAGCAGATCTGAGCCTGTGGCTCTGAGTTCCTGCCTCCCTGGCTGATATACAGCCTCCCTGCTTGACAGCTTGTTGTTCTGTTAATGGTGTGACTGTGGGTGCAGTTGAGACAGCTCACGGACCTCACAGTATGGCTCGATCTGTTCTGTAGTGGCTACAGCCTAGCCCTCTTATACTCACGGCTGCTACAACCACCAAAAACTCAGCCCTTCTACACTCCTCACGCTGTCACTTGGATCTGATGGAAATGAAGGCAGCCACCTTCCTATCTCCAACTCGGCCACCAAAACCCTGCAAAGAAACTCTCCTCAAATCTGATTTGCAGCTGAAAACCTCTTGGTGTCACTCACCAACTCAATGATCTCCTCAAGTCACCCTCCTTGCTTATAAATCTCCACAAGTGGTTAACTTTTGACAAGTGGTTAACTTAACAAGTGATTAACTCCTAAATGGCTTGGAGATACATTAAATCATGTGTCTTTGGCTTGCATGACAGCTTGCCTAAGCCAAGACACCTGTCCTCTTTACAATATTTTAACAGAGTAGCCACTTAATGTACATTCTGCATAATATTCTACTCTCACCCCAAAAGGTCACCCAGAGTTTTGTATAAGGAATGAAGTAGTGTCTAGACATCATTGCTAGAGCAACAAGAAAAATGGTTAGTGGGGAAATGAAAGAGCCTCTTATTTTAGGGCGAGATGACTTTCTAACAGACATGTTAAAAAATGGAAAATTGTTTCACCGAGAAATATCAGAGCTACTTGGGCATTCCCTTTTGAATTGGTTTGTATTTAACAGACCTATGGAACTAAGTGTTGAGCAGGTTTGAAAAATATCTTAAGGAGGGTTCACTCAAGATATATTGCATGCAGAGAGGACAAACATAGCAGATAGAATCTTAGTTGTAGAGCATATTTAATATTCCTCCTATCTCTTTCTTTCTACAATGGGATATAGGAAATTGGAGATTCTCTTTCGGCAATTCCTTTGGGATAAATAAAAAAGAAAGAAAGTTGGAGGCTTAGTTTGATTTATTTGTGAACTCAAGGGACAATGTTCGCAATTAAATGTGTTATAAGGGCAAGGAAGGCCTTGTGGCAAGTTCCTATATGTTATACCATAGAGAATGCTACCCATGTGGATGGCATTAGAGATCCTTCTCGGATTTGTGAAGTCATTTGTGGAGTAAATGCTTAAGTTTCACAGTCAAACAATCTTGATAGCATTTGGAAGCTGCACTAGGACTTAGTTGGTCCGAGGAGAATATAGGATTTGGCAACAAGATCCCTTTGGACTTTTCCCTCAAATCGTGGGCATATTTTTTGATTCCCTGATTCACAAGAAAGAGGTGATCTAAGAAGGAATTATGCACCTAGGAAGACTTGTGGGACAAAGATATGGAGATGGTTGAGTTGGAGAGCTCTCAACCATGAAAAAAAGTTATCAACTATTATCAAACAAGCTTTTATAGAGCATTGCAGGGTTATTCCCAACTTTAGTCTAGTAAAGATGATTGTGGACGCCCAAGGACCAATCTGAAAGAGGAACAGAAATGGACCTAAGACAGGGCTTGTATGGAATATGGGACTTAAGAACTGTAAAATAAAACTCGTGCAACAACCCTTGTTTATGTCACAGCTCGATAAAAGATGCATCATAGAAGTCATTAGAGCTAAATGGATTAGGAGGTGTCAAGATATCAGAAAGCTCACACATCCTTTACGACCAGATACTTGGATAGTTGGTGCTAAACCAAGGCCTAACAGTGAAAGATAGACTTCACCATTTAGGTCTAACAAATGGTTGTTCTTTGATTTGTCACAAAATAGAGATTGTTGAGCATGTGTTTTGATGCAAGGACATCGATGAGTTGTCAAAATATGAACACAAGTAGTGCACAATAACAAAGCATGACAAAGGGAAGCACAAGCATGACATGTTGAATATGCATGGAGATAGTATGGTGTAGCGAGCGGTTCTGACAGAGAGGAAAAAAGATAACAACAATTAAAAATTGTGTATGTAACACTTAAAAATTGTGAATGTAGCTTGCAAAGGATGATATCAACAAGGAGCACAACGAGGAGTGCACAAAATAGCACAACAATAAGTGCACAGGGTGAGCACGGTAGGAAGATAGCATGAAAAAATTAAGATAGTGCATTGAAGGAAGCTCAAAGGTCAAGATAGAGAAGATGAAGCTAAACAACCAAATTGGGAACTGAAGAGCTTGAGAGGACTATGAAAAGTTGGAGAGGAAGCTAAAGAGACAACAATTAGATTAAGTAGGAAGATAGACATTACATTTGAGTTGGCCATTCATTGTATCAAAGCCAAAAGCTCAATCGAGTAGAGAGTTGGTCAGCAACCTGTTATCCCCATTTTGTGGATAACTAAGGAGATTATGTCTCGAGGCCCTCAGGTTGCAAATATGGAGTGCCGAGAAGACTACATGACCAGTAGTACCCTTTTGCACAGTTGGAAACCCCTCTCACCACCACAGATGGTCACATAATTCCAGATGGCATCCACCACATCAGCTGGGTTCCAGAAGGCAGTAGGCCTTGCTCCATGAGGTACAAGTCAGTATTATGGTGAGCATCATTTGAATATCTAAGCCAGTTGAGTATGTTGTATCTTAGATTTCTCTAGATTTCATGATATATGCTTGGACATTATGCCTTTTGCCCTACTTCACCTTGGTGGTTGACATTGTGCCCTAGTAAGTGGTCTTCCTTGGGGATGGGTTTGCTACTAGGAACTCCCTTAAAGAGCCATCGTATCGTTCCCAACCATACTTACCACTTTCCATCATTATTCCCCTCCATTTCCTTATCTCTTGGGATTTTAGGGTGTATTGACCCAAGAAGGGGTTGTCCCTCATTCTATGGGAAGAAGGGGTTGAAGGCCCA
>ML792065.1:467954-480212 GCA_009831015.1 Picea engelmannii
CCTTTCACCAAAGTCATCATTCTTCAAACCCTAAGCACTCTCATACTATGACCTACAGGGGTTTTCCTTTCACCACTTGCTTTTTCCCCTCATTCCCCCTAGGGTCACCGGAGACTCCTCCCTTGTGGTGAATTTCTTCATCATTAAAAGAGCGGAGCGTTTACCTAAGGTGACAGTGGGTAGATGCTCCCAATTTGTCACACTCTTGTGGGTTGAGGTTGGCTTTGCTCCACCTACAACTTGTGCAAAAACAAGCTGCTAATCTGATTTACAGCAAGGAAATCTTTAATCACTAGTAAATAATATACCTAGGTGCCAGGATTAGAAAGTTAACATGGTATCAGAGCTCTCACTCTCAAAGGAAGCCACATTTCGAATCCACAACAGTTAGCAACAGATCTATCATATTTGCAAGGAGATCTCTGCAGATATATAAACCAGTGGTCAAAAATCGAAGGACTGATTTTAGGTACACAGCCTTACAAAGGTATAACTTGTTTTTATAGTCATACGGAGTTGTGCGCAGGTTGCAGTAGCACAGGGAGCGTACATATGCGGGTTTCAATAGCAAAAGGTGCATACATACACGGGTTGTAGTAGTAACAGGCGCGTATAGGATCGTACAGGTCAGTACAGAGGCAGTTTCAGCAACAGGTTACTTCCAGGGGAAACTGCGGGTGATTTCTAAGGCAGACTATCAGGTCGAAGGGATGGCAACAGCAAATTTGAGAGTTGAAGACAGATTGGATGGAGCATCCAACTTCCTATCTTGGAAAGCAAGAGTTACTTTGGTTTTGAAGGAATTTGATCTTTGGGAGATTGTTGACAAAGTAGTTCCTCCACCGACAAATCCGCTAGTTTTGGCAACTCATCAGAAGGAGATTAAAGCCTGGTAGGTAATCTTGGATGCAGTAAAGGATCATTTGATACCTCACTTATTCGAGAAGAAGAAGGCCAAGGAAATGTTTGATGCCTTGGTAAATTTATTCTAAAGCGATAGCTTGAACAAGAAGATGATCTTAAGAAATAAATTCAGATCAGTGCAGAGAAAGTGAATGACGTGGAACTTGTAAATGCAGCACTAAATGTTTTCTCAAAGTCTTGGGAACCATTTGTCAAAGGCCAAGGAAAATCTTCCAGATTGGTGAAGGCTATGGGACGATTGTAACCAAGAAGAGACTCGGGAGGAGTCTAAAGGCGGCAAGCAAGGAGGTAGTGATGAGAATCCGACCCTTGTCGGTAAGACAAGGAAGGGCAAAGGAAAGATTCCCAACAAGAAGGGTAACAATGATGGAGGTACTTCACAATCAGGGATGAAGAAGGACTTGAGTAAGATCAAGTGTTTTGCATGCCACAAGAGTGGTCATTATGCATCTCAGTGTCCAGAAAAGAAGAAAGGAAGAGGAAAGACGCAGACAACAGCATCAGCAAAGATGCAAATATATGAGTTTGCAGCAAAGTTGGAAAGGGAGTTCTCACTAGTTTCCTACCTTTCCACCAGCACAGCCACCAGGAGTGTGTGGTACTTGGACAGTGGTGCATCGCGTCACATGACAGAAGCACGGGAGCTATTCAGCAGTCTGACAAAGAAGGACTCAGGGATCCATGTGGAGCTTGGTGATGATGCCAAGTATGCAGTGAAGGAAGAGAGAAAAATCTTGTTCCAGCTTGAGTCAGGTGGTTCGTAGGAGACTCGAGATGTGCTTTATGTACCAAGACTTAAGAAGAATCTGCTCTCAATCTCAATTATGGAGGACAGAGGTTTTGTCGCGATATTTGAGAGAGGGAGAGTACTCATACATCCAGAGGGAGCTAGCCATGACACAACAATGAGCATTGGGGTTAGAGAGGGCAATTTATATAGGTTGCAAGGCAAGCCTGTTCAGGTCTTGGTACATGATAGTGACAACTTGTGTGAGCTATGGCACAGGAGGATGGGACACCTACACTACAGGGGAGGCTTCCCCGATGACCTCAAAGGATCAAAGTAGCAAGTTTAGTAGCCAAGCCTTTCGCCCCCTCTCTTGGTCACCTAAAGTCAAGGTCTAGGTCAAAGAAAATAAGAGGTATGAAGTTGTTTGAGTACCTACCCAAAACAAAAACACTTTATAGCATATATATGATTATTTCTAAGTACAAACATGCAATAAATGCCTCTTAAGACACTAGACAACAATGATTGCTAAAAGTTGTTATAAATTTGCAACGGTGGACTAGTCTTATAACACCAATATAAATTTGTAACAACAACAATAAAAAGAGAGCTTAGAATATCAACAATTGACCAAAAAAATTAAGCATACATCACATAGAGCATTATCCAATTGCTTAAGAGAAATTATGAGCAAGTTAAACCACCTTTACAAGAGTGTATGCAGCAAATTAAAGTGTTATCAGGTGGTTGTAGCAAACTTTTGCAACAGCCGCAAATTAAAAGTTTACTAGCAAGTTAGCGAGTGTTAGTGTTAGCAAAGTTAGTAGAGAGCTTGAGAGAATTGAAAGAGACTGTTTGTTGATCAATTTCACCATGAGAGAGTTGTAAGATCAGTGCCTTTGAGGGTTATGGAGTCTTTATAACAGAAATACACAATGCTTGAAGATTGAACTAGATAAGACTAAGAGGTAGGGCTTAAACTCTAAGGTGCTAGCACATTAGGGCCTTAGGGTTTAAGCCTTAAAGAGAAGGATTGCTAGAGTGAAAGCACTTTTGGGCTCTAGCAACCTTTACTCCCTTCTTAATACTTCAACTAGGTCAAGAAATCAAGTGTCTAGAGATAAAATCCTAATGTGTTAGCACTTTAGGGCTTTAGGATGCCAACCCTAGCAAGGAGATTTCACCAAATTTGAACAAGAATAACCTTGTGAGAGGAGGAAGCACTTATGCTCCTCTCTTAGGGTTTTACCAAGCAAGACGTCTAGCATAAAGAAGCAATATTCACCATATAACATAACAACATAAAGATAAATTGCAGAAATTAACTAATTTTTCGCCAAAAAACCAAGAGACAAAAAATTGCAGAAAAGCGTCCACAAAATGATCCTCCAAGAATAGCGCATTAGTAGAAGAACTAGATAACCCAAGATAGGGCAAAAATTTCAGACTTGTTCTCACAAATGGTGAGTGATGATTGATAATAAAATGAAATGAGATGGTCCTCTATTTATATGAGGCCATCTAAACCAATTTGTCCACATAAAATTGTCAATTACAAATTAGAAGAGGGCCAACCCCTTTCATTTGCCTTTACATTATGCCAAAAAATAAAATTACATTAAATAAAACCCTAGAAGGGCGACGTCATGCACTAGGAGGGTGATGTAGGGCTAGAGAATGTGATGTCCAACCTCAATAAGTGGAATGTTGGGCCTCCAAAGGCCATGTGTCATGATCCTATGCGCAAACGTCCCATGCCATGAGCCTCCACCTGTCAAACCACCTCCGAAACGACATCATCCATCAAACCCTAGCCTCCAAGATGACATCAAGGGCTAATGGGTGACGTCCTAGGCCTCCAAAGGCCATGTCCAAGTGGACGAGGGATGCAATCTCATCCTCCAGTGATGCCAAGGTGCCTCCAAAGGAAACGTCCTCCGTCATTAAGGTGCAATGCTCATCATCAACGATCTCCCACGTGTGGGGTATGGCATCCACCCTATGAGCTTTCAAGCCCCTATGAAGGTACAAGTGGCATCATGAATAGATTTCACCAAGCAAGCTCCTGCAAAGACAAACAAGTATGCCCTCCAAGGGTTCACAAGTCATATGAATCATGCCAAGTAAGCCACATCTAATAAAAGATCCACCCAAACAAGTGCATTAAATCCCCCCTTTTCAAATTAAACAAATGCTCAAAGACCTTATAAACTTTGCCAAATTTAGGTATGGGAGGGGTGTCATGGTGCCCTATTGGGTAGGAAAGCCCTCGAGTCAAGGAATATTTTCCAAGAAGACCCTATCTAGATCATGTAATGAGTATGAGGTGGATTAGGGAAAGACTCTTGAGCATGGGGTTCTTAACATAGCAAGGGTTCATATTGTATCATTTATGGGTGCCTTTGTTGAGGGTGCGTTGCATCCTTTCGTTTGCAATGCAACATTTTTCCAAGCCCTTTATTTGCCCTTTTCCCTTTTTTTTAAATCTGAACATTGAGTGCTATGTGCAATGGAAAGAAAAAGAGCACCGCAATGCCACTTGAAGTTAGAACACATTGGGTGCCATATGCATTGGAAATTAAAGAACACCGCAAATGCATTTCCCCATCAAGTGGAGCACCTTTATTTATTTTCTTTTAAAGGTCCTTCATTTTTTATGGAGAAGTGTTTCATGGCTCTTGGGACCTTAGGGCGAGCATCTAAAAGGATGGATTATAGCTTTGATTTTTACAGTGCTAGTTGCAACACCCCTAGGCCTTTAGCCCCTTCTTCCCATGAAATGAAGTACAAACCCTTCTTGGGTCAATGAACCCAAAAACCCAAAAGATGAGGAAACGGAGGGGAAGATGTATGGAAAGAGGTAAGCATGAGTGGGAATGGTATGACAACCCTTCAAGGAAACCCCCCAGTAGCAACAATTTTCCCAAGGGTGACCAACTTACTAGGATACGATGACAAACACCAAGGTGAAACTAGGCAAAAGATATAATTTCCAAGCAAACATTGCATAATCAAGAAAGGACTCTTTGCAACATGCTCAAATGCCTCGAATATTAAAGTGACACTTACCATGAGACTGAACTTGTTACCTCATGAAGCAAGACCTGTTGTCTTCTGGTAACCAAATTGATGTAGTGGACGTTGATTTGTTGTTGATGATGATGGTGAAGCGTGGTTAAGAAGAGGGGCTTTGTGGGTTGTGCTATCCATCTAGCTCTCAGCACTCCATGTCTCTACGGGCCTGTTAACCCCTATATTTTCACCCTTGAAAATCTTGAGGGTTAAGAGCAAGCATGCATTCCTTTGGCTGGTATTTTGAGTTTCACCCAGAGTTTAGCACTTGTGGTTAGCAAAGGTTGGTTCCCATCAGAGGCAGGTATATGATCGATACATGGTCGTTTGGTTCAGAGTTAGAGTTGACTTGGTTTCCCATGCAATTTTAGAGAGATGTATACATGCAACAAGTGTTGCTACTTTTTAGGAGACACGGTTTGAGTGGGTTTCTTGATAGTTTGGAGCAGTTCTGAGCATACAAGGATGGTTCTTGCATGATTCTAAACCCAATAGCACTTTTCCAAGCGACATGCAAGCCCTTTCTATTTTTAGCAGTTTAAGCTCCAGGCCCCAGATTCAAATTCTGAGCACATATTATTGATCCTTGAGACATTTTGAGCCTTTTGGACTTTTTTCGGGATGATTTGGCACATATTTATATTTTTAGCAGGTTAAGCACCAGGGCTCGCATGTCGATTCTGACTGCGGATTCAAATTCCTTGCGAAAAATCGAATCCAATGAGTATAATAACATGGACATGCGAGGACTTCCTGTTTTTAGCAATGTCTATTTTTAGCAAGACACATGATGGTGGTCTCCTAGTCATTCCAAGCATTTGTGGAGAGTTTGGGCTCAGTTTTGACAAGTTTCGAATTTTTGGGAACGGATGGCTATTATTGGAAATTTCTATTTTTAACAGTCATCGTCATCTCCAACAGTGACAAGTGGCAAGCTCATATTCCGACATGTGGCAAAGTTTCAAGGTGATGTGGCACCTATGTGGCATCAATTGACCAAGGGAGCATTTTCCAAGGATTATGTGTTTAATGAGAAATTAATTAAGCAAATGAGGTGATGCATGGATGAAGTGGCATTTTTTGGAGAAAGTTTAGCCACTCAAGGCTAATTTTTCTCACTCTATTCCTCTCACTTTCCATATTCTCACTTTCCATGCAATCAGTTTCTAAAAATTCTCCCTAAATTGCTTTTAAACACAAAATTCTTAAATTTAGGAAATCCCTAAAAAATAGGGTGAATTTCCCTTGAACTCATAAATCCCTCATCCCTTCGCCAAATTTAGCAATCTAACATGCGTTGGAAAGCTAAAATTATCCTCCATGCATCTTAGTCATTATTTAACTCACCATGTGCATACACTCTCACTCATAACTCACAATGCACATTACTCACTCACATTTAATCCCTCATGCACATTAATTCCTAAATTTCTCACTCACACTTATTCCCTCATGCGCATTAACTCCTATATCTTGTCGGTATTTTGTGAATTTTGCAATCTGATTTCTCAATTTCCTTAACTGTTCATTGTGATTTTACTAATCTTTTGAGTAGTTTTTTGTTCTATTTATATTCTATATTCATTGTGCTAACCCTGCAGGATCCCTCCAAGTGAAAAAACTATATTTTCCGCATCATTTTGGACAGTTTTTACACATTGTTCAAGACGAACATCTCCCATTTTTTTTGGTTTAAACGCAGAAAATCAGTCATAAAAGACAGCAGCAAGGTACCTAGGGTGCCTAGGGACTCCCCCCAAAGGCTAGCAAGCACTAGCCCAAACAAAGAGGGGTTTAGTCAATGGCAATTTGGGGCTTTACCCCCTTAATTAGCCAAGTTTTCATCGTTGTTATAACAGGTTTATCAGCTCAATTGGAGGGTGAAAATTTGTGCTAACAGGACCTCAAGACATGATCTCCTCAGTTACCCCTAGTTTAGGGGGGTAACAAAGACAATTGCTCTAGTCGCCAGGTATGCTTCTATTTGAGTTGTTATTTCTATTGCTTCAGTTATAAGGTGGAGGATTCACCAGATGGATGTGAAGACAGCTTTCCTAAACGAGATCATTAAGGAATAAGTATACATAGAGAAACCTCAGGGCTTTGAAGTACATAGGAAGGAGTCTCATCTGTGCAGGTTGAAGAAAGCCTTGTATGGACTCAAACAGGCACCCAGGGCATTTTATTCCGAGATTGACAGATACTTGCAGAGTATGGACTTCACTAAGAGTGAGGTGGATCCTAACTTGTACTTCATACTTGTTGGGTCTAATCCACTCATCTTGGTACTGTATGTGGATAATTTGTTTCTCATAGGTGCAGAGGAGCTTATTACAGGGTGCAAAGTAGATTTGGCTACAAAGTTCAAGATGAAGGATATTGGCTTGATGCATTATTTATTGGGGCTAGAGGTATGGCAAATATCAGTAGAGATATTCCATGGTCAAGGGAAGTACACAATAGAGATCTTGAGAAGATTCAGGATGGACTGTAGACCGATGGGTACACCTATGGTTACCATCCTAAAGAAGGTTGTCAATTCAGATTCAAAGTTGGTGGATCCCAAAATATACAAGCAGTTGATAGGGTCCTTGATGTATTTGGTCAACACCAGGCCAGATATATGTTTTGCTGTGAACACCTTGAGCCAGTTCATGGTGGAGCCAAGGCAGATGCATTGGATAGCAACAAAGCATGTGCTCAAGTACTTGAGAGATACAGTGGAGTATGGGTTGAGGTAACTTGGAGGTGATGGAGTAAGGCTGCAAGGATATTCAGACTCAGATTGGGCAGGGACTGCGATAAACAGGAGGAGCACCTCGAGGTGCTGCTTCAGTCTTGGATCAATAGTGATTACATGGTTCAGCAAAAGCAAAATTTCGTAGCACTAAGTTCAACAGAGGCAGAGTATATGGAAGTGAGTATGACTAGTTGTAAAGCCATTTGGCTTCGTAAATTGCTTATAGGTTTATTTGATCAGGAGTTGGAGCCCACGGTGATATACTGTAATAATGATAGTTGTATCAAACTCTCTAAAAATTCAGTATTCCATGACAAGTCCAAGTATATCGAGATCAGATATCATTTCATCTGAGACGGGATCCAGAAAGGAGCATTAGTGGATTAAATCTTAGCCATTGATCTCAAGTGAGATGAGATTTAATCTCAATCGTCAATCACTTTGGAGATTAGGATTAGGTCATAACTCAAGATTATAAAAGCAAGGCTAGGGTAAAGGAGGAGGGTTACTTAACACAGAGAGCAGAGAAGGACTTTTGCTCAAGGAGATATCGAATAGGTGGAGAAGGATTTTCATCTAGAGATCAGTTCAGGTCATGGAGAAGAGAGAACAGGGGCAACCGCAAGGAGTTCCAGTAGATTGGAGCCGTAGCAACAGGGTCGCGCCATAAGGAGTTTGTCGTATAGTCTGGGTATGCGTGTACGCAGGTTCAAGTGGAGACAGGCACGTATACGCGGATTTTCTTAAGGAAAGATGCATACACCTCGAAAAGCTTGAAAGTATGGGGTCGTACAGTAGCGCAAGAGTTGCTAGGGTTTGCAGGTGTTGTCTAAAGTTTTCTGTATTTCTTAGTGGGCCATTTTCCCGGTATTTGTGCAAATTCTAAGGAAGAATTCGCTTTTATTTCTGTATTGTATGATTCAGTGTTGATCAGGGGCACTTCCTATTGTTGTTTCCTTTGAAAAAATCATCGTATTTGTTGTTAGCACATAGAAAATCAGTTAATATCTATTTCAGAACCTATTTTCCAGCAAGTATTTGTTATTGCATTTGCACATTTGGTTGTATTTTTGGAAGGGTAGTTACTTCAGAAACTAAGTCATTCATTATGATTACATTACATAACAAAAGTACATTTTCATAAATGCCTCTAAGTACATGCCTATTTCTTAAGTATGGCCATCATATCTAACAAGGGAAACCAGTCCTTGGGATGCCACAAACAGTTTCACTATCCAGAATACATAGAGAAAATTACTGTAAAAATAATCAAGTTGTAATTCAAACTTACTTCTTCCCATTCGTATTCCGCTCATTTGAAGATTCATTGTTCTTTACACGGCTATCTGGTTCCTTAGAACTGTCATCTGTCAGAACATTTTCATTTGTAAACACTTACTCTGGAGAAAAGGCAACCAATATAACAGAGTTGTAAAGTAGTATCAGAACCATGGCCAAATAAATGTATCATTTTCCCAGATGATGTGCGTTTTGGTAGTCCCTGCCATTTATCTTGATTTTCTCTGGGTTCCTGTGAAAGCATTTTCTTGTTACTTTTTTGCATGGGATAGGTAAACCAGTTAATGCATCATCTGAATTCCGAGAATTAGCATTTAATGTACCTTATTTCTTGTTTCTTGCATGCTTTCCACTTCCTGTGACAATTCAGTAACTTTTTGCTGCACAGAAATATAAGCCCTCGAAAAAAATTCTCCAGCATCAACAATGCTATAAAAAAGTCTATTAGAATATCTTTATCAGGACTTACCTGAAGTTCCATTATCTTAATTGTATACATAGAAGACATTTGACGGTGATCATGCAGAAGCAGCTTCAGCTGTTAAGAGGAAACACTGCTACCATAAAACACTTGAGAAGATTGTTTGCTCTCTGAGGCTCCAAGCTGGAAGCTTACAAATTACAGTGTGCATTTGCCAAAACAGGAATACACAGAAAATGCCATTCGGTTAAAAGTCTTGGCCATGAACCTTACCTTTTCTCTATCAATCGACAATTCCTGTAAAAGGATAAGTAGCTCATTAAGCATCTACAGACTCAAATTCTGTTGAAAACATAATACCATTGGAAGTAATCAAATTTAGCACGCAAAGCTGGCAATTTGCAGACCTTGACCAATTGTGTATTATTTTGGACAAGCTCCCGATTTTGCTGAGATGCGTGGCAAAAATTGAACCACAGGTTTTCTTTTTCATTATTTTCTGAGACAATGGTTGCTCTGAAAGCTTGTCTATCAAGGAATTTCTGATATCAAATATACAATTCATCTGTTAACAATGGAATACAATTAAACAGAAATTAAACTTACATTATCTGGAATCATATTCTCAAATAACTCATTTGAAGGAACTATAAATCCTCAGGTCTATTAGCTATCTTTTAAGCATCAAGGATACTCAATTTCAGCAAGCTGCTTCTTCAGTGAACCTATTTCCTGAGACAGAAAATCAAAACAGAATCACTGTTTGACCAGCAAGTCGTTGGTACAAACAAGTTCATGTAGGCATGTTGGATAAACATAAGCTAGGAATGCCCACCAGACATTCTTCCCAAGAAAATAAAGGATGCTTCTATCCACCATATGATTATGATTTCTATAAAATTATTAGGAAGGAAATGTTTAGAGCAAAGATTAGATCCGATAGGAGTTACAGACCTCATGCAGATGACTTTCCTCGCATTTGTTCAATTGTTCTAAACAGCTATTCTCCTTGTTTTTCATTAATGGAGGAAGTATGCCCGTGTTTGATATATCTGAAAGTTGCATCCTTTCATTGGCTACAGTTGGTGCCATGCTTGGAATGCACTTTCCAAGTTTTTCTTTGGCTGCCATATCTGGAACAAGTGTGAAAAGTTATGTCATGGAACACTCTATAATAATTTACCTAGAGACGCACATACCAATTTTCAAATGAACTATTGCTGCATCTAGATCATCAATTTCAAAAAAGATGGAATTACCAAAAACATTTTATGTTGAAGGAAAGCCATGATACTTGGATTGGAGCTACCAAGATCTCAAGTACCTTCAGCTTTTTCTAATTCAAAATTTTCAAAAATGTCAAAAGACATTGAAAGGACTGTTATCTGTGCAGAGAAAAACAGGTTACACGCACACTTCACAAGTTCCCCAAGTCCATCCAGAGAGGGAAACCGTCAGTCCTCTACCTGCTCAAAACAATGCCACAAATTGCTCAGACTATTAAGATTAAGGGAGATAAATTGAAGACATCAATGCCTGTTAACAGGTTCCAAACATTTCATCTTTCAAAAGAAAAGCAAGGCAAAATTTTTGAACCTCAAATGTTGCAGAATGTCTCCTGTCACTATGTTCTTTGGAAATGTTGCAGAATGTCTCCTGTCACTATGTTCTTTGGAGAAAAATATTTCTTCTAATAATTGAATATGATAAAAGAGGTATACGTTGTTTGCAATTGTTTTGCATGGTATTTTTTCGAAAGGATATGGGTCTACAACTCAATTAAGAGCTATACTGTTCTCAACTAAGAACCAGAGATATTACTGTCGAATTATATGCAAAATAACTTCAGAATCAGATGCTTAGTTGATAACTTGATATGTTGACATTAGTGATAAATTTAAAATAACTGGTACAAAATAATCTGTACCGTTCAAACAGGAAATCCACATTGGTTTTGGGGTAGAATTCTTGAGCTTAAAGCAGTTCAACTGAGTATTATTGGCTTGTTTGAGAACAAACAAAGCAACATTGGACTAAGATTCTCAACTTCAAAGCATGTTACTTGAACAAGGACAGTATGTTCAAGGTAAGCATCGCCCTCAATCTTGCAAGTAGATGATTGCAATCCAAAATTCTCTTGACAATAACATCCAAACTTGCAATATCACTTGCTCGTAGCTTCAACCCTGTGGCACCTGTTATCACAGGATTTGTACTTGTGCAAAGCCCCCCACAAGACACCTATCTTGTGTAACAATTGGAAGTCTCTACCACTGTCACCTAAGTAGATACTTCCCTATTTTTAGTGATGGAAGGAGGTCCAACACAAGAGAGGCTTCCCTAGTGACCTCAAGGGATCAAGTAGCAAGATTAGCCAAGCCTACAGCCCCCTATCTTAGTCACTTAGATGTTAGAGGATAGGTCTAGGAGAGGTGAAGAGGAAAACAAAGTAATAGGTTCACTTGTACGAGACAAGAGACAATCCAAAGCATGTAATAGACAATTACCAAGTTATATAGCTCATCAATCACCTTTAGACACTAGATAATCATTAAAAATTTAAAACCAATTGCCGTTAACCAATGTATAGAAGCAATGAATGTTTTGTAACAGCAATAGGTAAAAGCACCCAAAAAACTGGCAATTGTGCATAAGAATTAAGTCTTCAACAAGTGCAACAAGATCCAATTGTTGAACAATGATTTTGAGTATCTTTAGCCACAATATTAAGGAACTATGCAGCAATTACTTCAAGTCCTAATGGCTGCAAACATTTGTAACAGCAGCAATTAAATTCACTTGTTTGCTAGAGTTAGAGTTAGTAAAGTTAGTCAAATCGCTTTGAGAGAGAGAAAGTAAGAGTTCTAAGAGCATTTTCATCACTAAGAGAGATCAAGACTAGTGTCGTCTACTTTCTAGGGCTATGGAGTCAAGCATGCAACACTTTGAAGAATGAATTAGATGGTCAAGAAGAATGAAGTTTTAACCCTAAGGTGCAACCTCTCTTGGGCCTTAGGACTAAAACATACAAGAAAACAATTCCTCGGGTGCAACCTCTCTTGGGCCCTAGGT
>ML792065.1:486360-507205 GCA_009831015.1 Picea engelmannii
GATCTAGTTCTAGACTTGAAGAAAAATGCAAATCATTTTACTTTCCATGCTTTGATCAACTAACGTTTTGGATTTCTCATTTAGTTTTTTGCCTTTTAACAAGCATAAATTAGTGATAATAACTTGGATCAATGAATTAAAGGTTATTTTTTTATGGATCCAAGTGAAATGAATGAATAGACCTAACTATGCCCTGAACAAGCAAATGATTCCATTTGAGTCTATATAAATGCTGGAATTATATTGGTTAAGAATTCTGACATGCTTAATCCACGATTGAATCACTCGGATGCACCTAAACGATGATAAATTGTGCCTAACAACGTGAGGTTTGCAAGTTTATTGGTTGATGATATTGTTGATTTTTGTAGCTTCGGGCAAGTATTCTCACGTGGCTTGGGGGTTTGATGATGGGTTTTGTGGGCTTGTGTTGGGGCTTCACACCCACACAAGAAGATTAAATTATTCTAATTTAATGTTGACTTGTGGAGGGGCTTTTGACACACCCCTTGGACTTGTATAAATAGAGATCAAATCATTGTGACATTTGATCATTGTGGTGACGTTGTGAGAGGAGTCTTTGGTGATTTCAGTCCAGCTGGTTGGTGACCTCAGTCCAGCCATGAAGGAGGCTAAGAGGTCTTAGTTTCTACTGTGTTTTCTCTTGTTTTGGGCAGGTATCAAAGGAGAAGAAGGGCCACTAGCTCTAGGAGGCTGTGGAAGAGGAAAGGAGCAGCCGGGAGTGCTGCTAGGAGGCTTGGGCAGCCTAGGAGAGGCTAGCCGCAGCCCTGGGAAGACTCGGCCTATCCTCCTTGTGGCTGTATCTGTTGAGTGTACAGCAGCAAGAATTGCCGCAGGCTTGGGGAGCAGGCCTAGCCCTAGCCACAGCCTGGTTGGAGTAGGGCGAGCTCTTTGGAGGGCTGGTTGGGCACTTTTGGGAGGGCCACAGGCCTGTAGTACAGTTCTGTGGAAGCCACAAGTGGCCAGCAGCAGATACAAGGCTGGTACAGTAGTCTCATAGGGCTGGACAGGTGGCCAGCAGCAAGGACAAGACTGTTTAAGAGCTGAACAGAGCTGAAAGAGGGCTGGTACACCAGATCTGAGGCAAGGTAAGGATGTTGGCAGCAAAGGACAGTTACAGCAGACTTTGGAGCAGATTTGGAGGCCAGTCTGAAGGCTGTTAAAGGCTGTTACAGGGGCAGATTTGAAGGCTGTTGTAACAGTAGCAACAGCAGTGTCTTAGAGTGACTTCTGGGCAGCCTGGACCCTGGAGGGCATGTTGAGGACAGCCAGGTGGGCTGTTACAACAGTGGCCTAGAGGGCAGATTTTGGTACAGCATTGGCACAGAAACTAAGGAGGGTTTCTGCAGTATATTGTAACTGAATTTCGGTATTCTTCTTTTGTGTAAAAGTGGGCCATTGTCCCTGGTACGGGAGCCCTTTGTTCTAGATGTAAGAACAAGAGATTTTGGCATTAAATACTTGTGTACCTGTGTATGATCCAATTGCTACTTTTATGTTCCGATGTGCTAAAGTAGTTAGGCATCTCAGTGTGTTTATGTTTACAGTTCAAATTGGGTAAATTTGTGTATAACTGTGAAAACATTAGACCAGACCTGAGGTGCAGCAAAATCTAACAGATACCTCATTGGATGAGGGTTTGGCATCATTTGCATTTACTTGAATTGAATGTTGCACTCAATTTCTACTCTAATAAACCACACACACTAAATCGATGATAAATGACTTCCAACAACGAGTTTAAGGCTCTTGACATCTCACTTTCTTGCCATCTATTTTTCCGGAATGTGTTAATGTTGAGCGTGTCTCTTGGATCGTTTCATTCAATTTATGCGTGTAACACTTCTAAGGATCAAACCAATACTTAAAGTGCTCAAACGATTTGCATTTGGAGGCTAACATTTCACTTATGCTTAAATTTACTTGCTGGTATATCACATGTGCTTAAGGGTTTGCCCAAACTTTAATGCTATTCATTTATAAGATCATAACCCTTTTACACTTGAATGGTTACTGCTGTAATAAATCTGTTGTATTAAGGAATACACAACAGACTTGGATTAAGGATAAATCACCATAATTGCACTAAAGTGTTGGTTGACATAACCTGATATTTGAATGTGCCATTTTATGGGATCTCTTTCATGACTTAACAGTGGTTTGTGGACATAATACACATAACTTGAAAAGACATCATCGATAGCATCTAAATCATTAAGCACTTAATCTTCTCTTGTGAATTTCATGTGCAACTTATGGGATAATGTGATGATGTTTGATGACTAATACTTTTCAGATCTAAACACCAATCTACTCCTGTATCTTCGTAATCTGATTGTGTTGCTAATGGACAGATTTCATAATTGGTATCTAAATGTTATGTTGAACAATTGATGCAAAGGCAAACGTTATCTCTGATATGCAAAAAATCAGGTCATAAGATTGTGGATGCCATAATCTCATATTTGTCGTTGGTTCAACATTTTTGGTTATTGCTAAGTCCTAAACACATCTGGAAGTTGGAACTAATATCACTATTTCATGCTCATAACGTTATTTGATAATACATGGTTGTGATATTTCCACTTGAATGATTCATGTAGAATTAGAGGCATAATTGAGCAATTGTTGTGGTGATAATAAGCAAATTCAACTTCTACTTGGTCATTGTCGTAAATATTTCCACCATTCTAAACACAGCTTTATGGTAAATTTGTAATTCATTTGGAAACAAGTATTTTGCATACATAATGTTATGTACCAATTGCTTAAGATATCAGGGTTCAGAATAAATCAGAAGTACACACCATGTACACCAATGTGAGCGTGGAGAACAACTCCAATATAGATAAGAGAGATGAGTTGCACAATAACTCCTTAAAGAAGAGAACCTCCTCCAAATAACCAATTACATTCATACATCACAATTCACATGTCCTCGATAATGAATACATGATATCTATATATACCTATTCACACACTACACATGAGGCCCCTTTACTATTAGGCTGACCTTATTACATATATATTTACACATTACATGTACATTTAGCCCCATATATACTCCCCCCTTAGGGTCATATCATATACATTTAAGCCCAAATATACCCTCCTTGGGTCATAACATAGTACTCTCCTTCAAAAAGCTTTGTTCTCAAATCTTTGCAATTAAAGGCTTTGATACCAAATATTATATACCAATTGCTTATTATGTACCAATATTATCACAATTCACACATCATCAGTAATGAATACATGATATCTATATATACTTATTCACACACTACACATGAGGCCCCTTACTATTAGGCCGACCCTATTACATATATATTTACACAATACATGTACATTTAGCCTCATATATGCCCCCCCTGATGGTCATATCATATACATTTAACCCCATATATGCCCCCCTTGGGTCATAAGTTATAACACATAACCACATCTCTCACATTTAAAGGCAATTCGGTTGTTTTGTTACAAATTTTCACAGTCAATACAAGCTAAAAACCACTCCCACATCTACAACGAGTTTAGCTTCATTGACCTTAGGGATAACCCCTAGACCAGAGTTCCCCCTTTTCCTTAGTCTAAAGTGTGGGGCAAGGCCATTGAGGTGATAGTGAGTGGCTTGCTTGGTAGTTGTCTCTAGGCCTCTCATGTTTATGGTTAGAACTTTTCCATCTATCAAGAGTTTGAGCGGTAACAAGAAGCAAGCTTCGGCCCTTAAAAAAGATTTGAATTTTGTTGGGCATGTGTTATATTTTTTGCATGTGTGTGTGTGGGCGCGTCTGATGATCCTTTCACCTAGAGCTCTGTCGTGTGCGTCGGGCGCTTTCCTAGGGGGGTCCCAAGGGGGGGCAAGTATGCCCCCCCCTGGTTACGCGCGGCGTTCAGCAATGGGCGGTAGCCCAGGGTCGATGAGGTTCGGGGCAACGCCCCGAAATTTTTTTTTGGGCAGTTTTTTGCTATTTTTAGTGGATTTGTAAATTAATCCCAGATTAAGGGATTAGGGTTTTGGTATCTACGGAATACCTAAAAACATTGTATATATTGTATGGCGAATGGTGAAATTCGATATAATGAAAATAAGAAAGATTTTCCCGGTTGAGGGTTTCCAGTATAAAATCTTTGTGTACTCTTTGTATGAGCCATTGATTAATTTTTGTATTGCTTAAGAATCTATATGCATTGCTTTACTTCGCAGGTTTAAAACTTACAAATTTGTTGTTTCCTTAGGCTAAAACAGAAAGTAAACCTAAAATTGAATGCAACTTACAAATCTAAACATGAAAAACACATAACGGCCACTTATGATAAATCGATTTGCTCATTAATGCAGAAATATAGGGCAGCAAGATAAACTTTGCAAAATAAACGATTTCCTACTCAAACCATGCAAAAGCTACCTAGACGTCTGTTGCCGTCCTTATACACACTTGCAGACGTGAGCTAAGTCTAGCTCACTTAGTGTGTCCTTGGAGGCACAATGCCTAGGTTCACAGCCCACGCTGTCACTTTGACCGGAACCTCTTCCGTCTAGGCTCACTCCTAGGGAAGCCAAGGGGGGTAGTCCCTAGTTTCTAGATGAGTTAAGTTAAGTTCTAGGAGTTAATTTTAATTTCTTAAGGTTAGAGGGGATCTAATCTAGGATGCCAAAGCAGCAATGCAAAGTGCAAGGGGTTAGAATGTGAATCAAGCCTTTTCCCTAAGTCAACTAAGACTAGTGCCTAGAGATTGGGCAAGGGGTCAACTACGTGTTAGGGGTGTTCRTTACAAGTAGATTACACAATGAATTAAAAGATTACTAAATATTTACTCAAAAGGAATATATTGACAATGTACAAGATTTACAATTATACAATGCTAGATTACAATAACAAGCTAACCAATTTAATGTTTGTGTTTGTGCAGATTAAAGAGATCAAAGCATCATAAAGATATTTACCACAACATGGTTATCACCAATACATCAACATTATCAACATTAAGAGATTATGCACAAGTGTTACTGATGAAGACCAATCACTCTTCAACCACTAAACCCACAAGATATTTATTAGATTTGGTCCAAGGTTTAGTTATTAGGCTTTTTTAAGATTTATCAAATTTTATTAAGCTTCACCGAAGCCTCCTCCTCCTCCTGTTGCCAAATAGTTGTTGGACGCTCRAGATAGTATGGCAATGAGGCCACCCCTAGCAGAACCAAGTCAGCCCTATAGAATGAGTACTTCCCGAAAAGGACGCAGCCWGTGCGCCGTGAGACARTYCCYTGCCTACACCCTCCGTTGTTTTCCTCAAACCTGTTTTAGATGGTGGAGATGGTGGTCTAAGGTACCCTAAAGTARTCTATTAAATTATGGTATGAGTTAGGTAGACTTTTAGGACTGTTTAAGAGTGTTTTAAGAGCTTTATGACACTTTTAATGAGCAATTTAGTGATATGGCCGAAACTGTTATGAGCTTAAAAATGTGTTGCTTCAAGCTTATGCAATTAAGAGTGTGAACACATATAAAGCAAATAAAGATGGCTTAAAAAGATTTAAGTTATCACATGCACTTATAAGCTTGTTATTAAAGAAAAATCACACTAGCAAGGATAGCTTGCCTTCAAGATATGGAAAGAAAATTTAGTGTGTGTTTGCCTACTTAACCATTAAACAACATTCAAGTCTAAGCAAGTGGCTTCCAATAGATATATGCAATAGAGAAATGAACCATTTACTTATTTAAGCACTTAGAGATTTAAACATTTGGGATCTAAACATGTGCATGAAGAAAAGACTTGAAAGTTAACTAAGCAAGTAAAGGATCTAGTTAGGTTACTTATTATGTTGCCCAATAGGCTTAAGACAATGATTATGTGTTTGATCTAAAGCAAAAGTAATTATAGCATTAGCCCATAGATCGTTAATCACATCATCAACCACTTAACCTTACCTATTGGGGTAGTCCTCTCCCATCTAGGTAGGCAATTAATTTAGTTTGCTTAGTTAGGTTAGGTTCTTTTAGCATTTAGAGATTAGGGCAACCAAGTAAAGAGAGAAAGAGAGCCTAAGAAGTAAGCTAGCAAGCCAAGCAAGCAACTAAACAAGCCACAAAACCCCACGGCCTAGGCTTGAGAGGTGCCCTCACCTCCAAAACCTCACGGCCTAGCCTAAAAAGGAAGCAAGAGAACTAAAAAAAAGTGAAACCCTAAGCTAGATCTAACTACCCCAAGGGCTCACACATGGGAGAAGGTCGTACCCTTTCTTCTCCTAAAGGTGTGAGTCACTAACAAGCAAGAAAAAGAGGCAAAACGTACCAAAATGCTAGAAAATGAAAGGGAGGGTTGAGAGATAGCTACCAAACCCCTTGGAGGGCCTTTTAGTGTTGTATGGAAGTCCTTTGGACAGCCAATACTCCTCTCAACCAGATCTGAAACCTGCAAAACCAGCAAGGTTTCCCTTGCTAGGAGTGCTACACACAACAATACAAGTGAAGAATGATCTTGCTTTTTAGGGCAAGGATTTTTCTTGAAAAAATTTAGTAAAAAATTTATATTATGATGACCAAAGAACTCTATTATGCTAGCTGAAATATGGATTGTAACAGAAATATATAGAGAAAAACAATATAAGAAAGTTGCTTGGAGTGTAAGAGAATCTCAAAGGGAGACTTTTACAAAAGGCACCCTAATGAAACCCTTGAAGTTCAAGCTGCAAAAACTCAATACAATAGCATGCATACAATGGATAATATGGAGGGTTAAATTAATAAAATGAAATACTTCACCCTATCTAGCTAACCACATATATAGATCTTACAAGACTACTCTTAGAAAAATCTACTCAAATAAAAAACTTTACCTAAGATCCATTCATGCATCCATCATAACAAATCAAAACAAGTTTACCTCATATGTTTGTAAGAACACAAATACTTGTAGATCTTCCCAAAATATCCTCCAAAGTTTCCTTTATTATTGCCTCAAGAAGTGGGATCTTGGAGAAATACTTCCCCAAAACCCTAAGAGAAAAGAAGATAAAAATGGGTGAGATAGAGAGAGAGAGAGTGGAAAATCAAGTAGCATAACAATAGCTCAAGATATGGTAAGGAAGAAGTGAGGAAAGGGCTCATTTTATACTTGGAGAGGCAAACCTACCTCTCTTGGATCTATGCCAAGTGTCTCACACCAAGCAAAAGAGGAGATCTCTAGGCTAGGGCGCACCTCCTAGGGTTTAGATCTTAGATCTAGGGTGTAGAATGGTGAGGGAGGTGTTGGGATCAAGCAAAGGGTAGTGGGAGATCTATGGGATTCGTGCCAAGGGAGAGGAAGAGGCCCCAAACAATAAAAACGAATTTCTCTTGGAGATCCACAAGAGGGGGGCGTAACTCTCCTTGGAGGGCGCAAAAAAAGGGGGAAATGCAAGGAATGGAGGGGGATTAATGAGAAAAAGGGAGTGGGATCACCCTAGGAGGTGATGTGGGGGTTAAARGGAGTCATAACTCATGAGAGGGGGCCCCATTTAAATCACAACGTCCACCACCAAGGAAAAACGTCAATCCCCCTAGGGGGGYGTAACTTTTGAGTGTGGTGAGGGGGTAAGTGTGTTTAAAGGGTTGAAACAAGGTTGGGTAGTTAGGTTATGCTTAGGGAGTCTCTCTCCAATATTTATCCATCATTTTTCATCCTTCTAACTCATTATTACAATTTTTACATGTTTTCCATGTTTGGACTTTAGCAATTAAAATTGTTGTTTTAGACTAACTGACACTCCGAGTGGACAAACCCATAGCAAAAGTTATCCAACTGAGCTGAAACTTGGTTCATGGATGTAGGGGGTGCTATTCCATTTTTTTTTAGCACAAATACCCCTATCAAAAGTCTAAAGACCTAGTTTTTACAATTATTGCTCAAAAATAATTAATTAATTAATCCTCCAAACTTAGGGAAAATTAATTAAAAAAAACTATACTAGACTCGACGGAATTCCGCGAAACTTTCTAAGATGTCTAGCATGGTCATTTACAATGATTCCCTACAATAGTTACCAAAAGATAAGCCCACTATAATGTCGTTCACCACTTTGGAAGAATTATTGCAAGTGTGAGGGAAAAACTCAAGGGAAATCAATAAGGCTGAAAAGCCCAATTGATAACCTGAGGATAAAAAACCCTCGGTGAAAGGAACTCTCCTAGTGAACCGATCCCAAGGTAACTGACCTAAACATGACTCATGCAGACCTATTACATTATTAACCCACGCAGGGGTGTGGAAATTCCAGTTACAAAAAGAAGTGTCGGGGCCAAACAACGCCCTGTAGAACCAAAGTCTTCAACAAAATTTGCATCTAATGATGCATCGCTTCATGGCACATGGAGTTGACCACCTGTGTTGGAGAGGCGGTCAACAACATCTAGGGTCTATGGCTGAAAATTCAAAGGTAAGCTATAAAATTTATAGACTAGTGCCTAGCTTTTTGATTGGATATATGGGATCAACTAAAGCTCCTCTTGAGAAATTGTAAGTGAAGATGGATAATAATTAGGGTTGACCACTTCAAACCCTATCAAATCGTCCTAGTAGCCTTACAAGCTTCAAGATGATCAAGGGGAAGATCCTCCACTAGAAATCATCCAATAGTCTTGAAAAGGGACCTATCAAGAAAGGAGAAGAGAGCGCACCACCAACACTAGAGAAGCAACACCACAATTTACACATTTCAAAATAAATAACCAAAAAGATTTAAAGAGAGCCACTTCTCATCAAATCGACACACAAGACTATTGATCCATTGAACTTCCATACAATTGCAAAGCATCCACATAGACAATATCTCCAAGAGAGTGCTCTAATTAACCATCCATAGCATGAACCAAAATGTAGACAAAGAATTTTCTCCACAAACTTCTAGAAATGTTCACAATGAAAGGTGTTTCTCTTATATAGATAAGAGATCTAACAACCTTCTCAATAAAAAATATATTTTCCTAGATCTAGTCTAGAAAAACACAAAGAACCATTATCTTCTCTACTAACTATGGAGATATGGTCAAGAATGAATAAAATATGAAGTGGTTCTACTAACTATGGAGATATGGTCAAGAATGAATAAAATATGAAGTGGTTATGCCACCTATACAATGATGTCCACAATGGCGTCAATCGACGTATACCAACCACTTTTAATTATGTGGTTGTGCTAGTTGTCGATCTACGTTGAGAGGATTAGTAGATTTGTGAATTAAAGTCCCTGTAGCAGTGGACAGGGCTGTTCCATTGGACCCAACAGTTCCATTCCCGTATCCATATCAGTTTGGAGATTAATATCCATTGATAGATTATAAACTGAGCTTTACCTTATGGAAAGACAGTGAAAAACATTACAATTAGAATGAGAGCCAAACAACAATATGAGCTTTTCCAACTTTTCACTAACTGCAGATTCGATTCCATCAAGAATATGAAATATGAGCCACCAAATCAATACAATGTTATAATTATAGACATGATATGTGAAGAGCAGGTGTGCTTACTCGGAGAGCATTTGCCCTATTCTATCCTACTCATTTGACAGCCCCGGCGAGGGACAAGACGAACATACTCAGATTTAATAAGGTGATAACGGCAAAACGGTTCTTACCTGAATAATGAGCTGGTGCGACCTGCAAAGGTGTACTTGTTTCTCTCGCAATCCTTCCTCCCTGATATTCTCCCAGCCGCTAGAAATCGCACTTGCTTGTGAATAAATAGTAATATATCGCGCTACGTTTCGTGGTAATAGAAATTGTCGAGCTAGAATTTGTTGGCCGTACACTGGGACGAGTATGCCGGATTTGAACCTGTCACCACAAGCATTACAGAGCGTCTTCGACCCCAAGGGTCTGGCTCTCCACTGAGGGGTTTTCTATACAAGACAATGGCTGCACCTTTGAGGCTGAGAGCCGTCCTGGGCTTTCTTGCCGTGGGTCTTCTTGTACTTCTTTGCCGGCCGGAGTTGTACTTCTTCGGCGTAACAAAATTAGTCCGAAGACTGTAAAAACCACGTGTGGGATTCAAAACCCGGATTTAGGGAAGAAGCGGGCTGTTGAAAGACCAGACGCGGCCGCCGGTGCGGGACCTATGAGAGAGAAATCCCAAGCCAGAATTCGAATTGAGATGTCGTTCCGGTTTTGTTCCCTCTCGCCTTGTTCAGTATGTGATTGTTTGAATAGATGGAAGAGGGAGGGTGGAGACCCCTGCTATTTAAATTTCTTGACAACGTTCTTTCATAAAATGTTCCACCCGGGTGTTGTGATTCCCGGTTGGATTTCCTAAGTCACATGTTCGCTGTCGTGGAAGATCGAGTGGAACCTTACTATTTGATTAGTAGTGAATGCCCGGCAAGAAAGTATGAAGCAAATTTTCAATATTTTATATACAACATTTATCATTTTATTAAGTAATATGAATGAATTTATAATAAGAAAAAGGGAGTATCTATGGTTTTAGGGTGCGTTCGTATGGGGCCCATAGATACACGCAGGAGCTTGGGCCGCAGGCCTGAGCAAGGGTCTTTTGTCAGGTAACTTTCCTCGGCCCTCCCATACCTTTTCCCTTTTGTCGGTGCAAACTTTCGGTCCCCCCATACTTTTTCCCTTTTGTCGGTGCAAACTTTCGATCCATGTCTCTAGTTGTCGTCTTTTCCTCAGCTGCATTTTTCTGAACCCAGTCTTCCAATTTTTCTTCTCTACAACCACTCACTCCAGTGAAGATTGGGCACACTCTTCCTATGCTCGTGGCTGATGAGGAGCTTCTCGATTTTTCTGAGGATTTTTCTGATGGTCGGCTAATCTGAGCAATGCCACCTGGATCCCGATCTGAGGCTAGTCCAGGTTTGATTCATGATCTCTTAAGTGCAGTGGCAATGGATGCGGGTGTTGGGTCTCTCGAACTGGCCTCCAAGGCGCGAAAACACCAGACAGTCGGAGGACAGGGTGATTCAAAGGAACGTTTGTATATTGGGTCGGTGGAAGTTAGGGCCTTTGAGGCTCCTCCTTTGGATCTTCTCTTCCCCATCGCATCTGGAGACCTTTCATCTCTCTTGCCCCCTTTCCCCACATAACTTCTCCATGGTGTAAGCGAGTCAAAACTCCTTGAGTTTTATGCAGGGGATTTCTCAGGAGGAAAGGCAACTTCTAAGGAATTCCCCCCAGAGACTGCTTTCAGCGACAGTAGTCACCAATGGGTCGAGATTCAAAGCCAAGGGAAAGACTCGCAACCTGCAACTATTGTGCCAGTGACCTCAGAGGGACCTCAGCCTCTGACTCCTGGTAAGACTTTAAACCCTCTTTCTTCTGAGTTAAAAGGTTAAAACCCTTCTTCACAAGGTTTTACCAGCAACAAGAAGCCAAAGGATAAGGGGGTTAGCCAACAAGGGGATCATGTTTCACTGGAACAACAGCCATACCTTCTAATTCATGAAGGTAGCCACAAATCCTCATCCTCTAATAAGAAGAGTTTGTCTTCCATCAAGCCTTCGGGTCCTCCTTTAAATCTTGCTCTGGGAGATGATATAATGCTTCTGCAGGTGTTGGAAATGTCATAAACAGTAGTGGTAGGGAGAGCAAATGGTCGGCACTTCAGCCTTAAAACCCTACTGGAATGGGTAGGAATTTCTTGGGGAGAGAAGTTGAAGCAACTTCCCATGGTTCAAATCCTTGCGAAGGGGTGGTTCATGTTCAAGTTCAAGAAGGTTGAAGAAGTAGCTTGCTCATGAAGTTCCCCTGGTATATTGATTCTTCCCCGATCCTCCTGAAGAAGTGGACTTTGTTATTTGATGCAAGTCGAGAAAGAGTGGACGAGCTCTCGATTTGAGTTAGGATGTCGAGCTTTCCTGCGAAGCTCTGGACTCAGGAAGGTTTCAAGTGCTTGGGAAATGCTTTAGGGACATACCTTTATGCAAATACGTCTTTCCTCTCCTTAGTAAAGATGTTTATGGCATGAATATCAGTTGTTCTCAATATCAGGAAAGGTCTAGCGGAGCAAATGAATCTTTCATGGAGGGGAAAAACCCTCTTACATAAATTGGACTACGAAGGCATACCCTTTAGATGTCGCAGATGCCATGAGCATGGTCATGTGGTGAAGGACTGTAAGCTTCTAATGCAAGGAAGGAAAGGAGAAAGATCGTTGAAGGTAGCAAAAAAACGGGGAGCCTCACTTATGGAGAATTTCCCTCAACTCTCTTCGTCCATACAACACATTAATTTGGTTTCTAAGGAATCAAAGAAGATTGTGCCTTGACCCTCCTCCAGGTGTGGAATCCACTGGCGATAACCCATAAATGCAGGCAGGTAACAGCCCTGAAGGCCAATAGGTAAAATGGACGTGGGATCAACATCAGGAAATGCCTCCTCGGTTGGGTACGCCACCTCTTCCTCTCCCTCCCCTTACTTTTAATTTCCAATCTCTTACTTTTGTTGGAAAAAACTGGACTGGATCCTTAAAGAATCTTTCATTTGTTTCCCTCTCTCCTTTCACTTCCTCCTTTGTCCTCCCCGGGCCTCCCTTAGCTTCATGTGAAATAAACCCTACCCCCCTCTCAAATCCCTTCCCTTTGATTGATATCACTCCCTCATCTTCCAAGGACTCGAAGGAAGACTTGGTAGCATATCAGCTTCGGAACTAGGTCATCCCGGTCTTAGGAGAGGTAAACGGGAAGATGGAGGGACTTGGCCTAAATCCCCTGGCTCCTCCCGGGCCAAAGGGAAGAGGAAAGAAATCCTTTCTTTCCAAGGTGCAATTCAAGGCTACCATTGACATAGTTGTAGGCAAACAATAGTCCATTCTCGAGGATCTTAGAGCAACTCATCCCCAGGAGGGGGGTTGGACATGAAAATCCTCAACTTTAATTGCAGGGGATAAGCGAGCCCCTCCAAAAAAAACACCCTCTAAAGGATGGTGGAGGTTAACCAGCCGGATATCATTCTACTACAGGAAACTTTGGGGGATGAAGCCATGGTCATTCCCTTCCTTGAAGCATTGTTAAAACATTGGAAATTCATTGGACTAGATGCTAAAGGCAGATCTGGAGGACTGGCCATAGGATGGAGGTCCAATTCTGTCAAGATTACAAACTCTTGGAGTTTTGATTCGGGACTGGGGGTTAATGTCCTTCATGAAGAAATGGGGAGGAGCTTTACTATTTTAAATGCCTATGGCCCCCATCAAGACAAACTGATCTTTTGGGATTCACTTCTCAATCAATCCTTCATCAGTAATGAAGATCTTATCTTGGGGGGGGGACTTGAATTTCCCTTAGGGAGGCCGAATCTTGGGGAGCAAGAGCACGATCGGATCATCTTACTGATTATTGCATACATGCCCTTGCAGGGAAGATATTGGTTGATTTAGACCCTCTCAAGCTTACCCAATTTGGAGTAATAAGCGATTGGGAGAAGATTTGATTGCAAAAAGGCCGGATCACTTCCTCCTTTCTGGACATCTTTTGGAATCCCCTTTATTGTGCAAACATTGGGTTGGCAATGGAGGAGAGTTGGATCATCACCCCATCTTTCTAGAAGTGGTTGGTTGTCCAAAGAAACCAGTGAGCCCTTTCAAATTCAACTCTATCTGTCTACAAAATGAACAGTTCATTGCCTTAGTAAAATAATCTTGGGCTCCCATTGACACAAATTCGGGTACCAAAGTCGCAGTTCANCTAGAAGTGGTTGGTTGTCCAAAGAAACCAGTGAGCCCTTTCAAATTCAACTCTATCTGTCTACAAAATGAACAGTTCATTGCCTTAGTAAAATAATCTTGGGCTCCCATTGACACAAATTCGGGTACCAAAGTCGCAGTTCAGATGGCAACAAATTTGAAAAGATTAAAGAAGAAAGCAGTGTTATGGGCTCGCAAGAAAAGGCAATAAGATGAGCAAGAACTTATTGAAACAAAAAGATCCCTACAATACATGTATGAATCGGCAGGAGGTGGCTACTCGAACCAGGAAACAAAAGATGCATTGCTCAATTTAGAAAAAAGGCGAAGCCATCTCCTAGTTGTAAAAGAAGAGACATGGAGGTTGAAAAGTAGGGCACTGTGGCTCAAAAGTGGGGATGAGAACACCAAATTTTCCCAAGCCTATGCGAAAGAAAGGAAGGTGGCAAACACCATTTGGAGTTTGAAGGACTCTCAAGGGCATAGTGTCTCCTCCTTTAAAGACTTAGATTGGTTGGGTACAAACCACTTCAGGAACCTTTTAAAGAAGACAATCAGGTACAGATTGATGCCATTTTGAGTTTTATCAAACCCTTTCCCACATTCGCAGATGAAGAAGACAACGAGGCATTAATGAAGGAAGTATCGGAAGACGAACTAGAAGAGGTCCTCCAAAGTTTCCAAAAGGATCAAATCCCGGGACCGAATGGATGGTCTATGGACTTCTTTGTGGGTTTATTTGACTTCATAGGTAAGGATATACTAAAAGTGGTGGAAGAATCGCGATAGAATGATCACATACATGCTCCCTTCAACGCCACTTTCCTAGCCCTGATCCCGAAGGTGGACAATCTTGTTTCTATGGAAGACATCAGACCCATTTCCCTGTGTAACAGTATTTACAAGATTATTTCAAAAATCATTAGCAGAAGAATCAAAGCCATTCTTTCCGAGTCGATTTCCCCAAAGTAGTTCGGTTTTTTGGACGATGGACAAATCCATGAAGCCAATGGAGTCACCCAAGAGACTCTCCACAACATAAAAACTAGGAAATCAAAAGGGGCAGTGATAAAGATTGACCTTTCAAAAAGCTGACGACGGGGTGAGCTGGCTTTATATGAAGTTGCTACTAATTCATCTGGGCTTCGAGCTTCCTTTTACAAATTGGGTAATGGGTTGCCTCTCTTCAGTCTCTTTTGTTGTTTTCATTAATGGGGTTGTAACTCCCTTTTTTGCAGCAGAGAGGGGGCTCAATCAAAGATTCCCTTTGTCCCCTTTGTTTTTTCTTCTCGTGGCAGAAGGTCTTAGTACAACCATCAAAGAAGCAAAGACATGAGGATCTTTTCAGGGAATCTACATCTCTTCAATTTTAAGTATTACCCACCTCCTCTTCGTGGATGATGTGCTTATTTTCTGCAATGGGCAGCCCGGGGATGCTAGTAAGCTCAAATTAATTTTAGATCTCTTTGGAAAGGCTACAGGGATATAGATTAATGGCAACAAATCAACCCTTTCGACAAATGCCATGCCAACACGAGAATTGGAATACTATCAATCTACTTTTCCTTATGAACATATACCCTTTGATGAGGGGTTTAAATATTTGGGATTCCATATCAAGCCAAATAGCTACAAGAAAGAAGATTGGGCATGGTTAATTCCCAAGCTGGAAAAGAGGCTGAAATCTTGGAGTTTTCATTGGCTTTCTAGAGCAGGAAGACTACTACTGGTGAAATCAGTCCTGGAAGCAATCCCGATCTACTGGATGTTCCTTGCCTAGATACCCAAAGGTATCTTAGAGAAAGTCAGGTGTATATGTTCAAAGCTTTTGTGGGCAGGCTCAAGGGACCAGTTCATCATGCCTTGGTAAAATGAGGCATCTCGGCGGCACCAAAACAATTGAGAGGTTGGGGTTTAAAAAATATTTTCCTTTTTTCACAGGCATTGGCAACAAAAGTATCCTAGAGACTGATTACCACATAAAGTCTATGGACAAAACTTATCATCCATAAATATATCAGTCTAACTACTTTGGAAGAATGGATCAGATCACCTACAAAGGTAGCAACAAATTGCTCTATTATTTGGAAATCAACCCTAAATGCATTCCAAATAATAGGGGATAGGCTGGCATGGAAAATTGGAAAGGGAAAAAAAATCAGAATAGGATTGGATCCTTGGCCAAGTAGAGGCAGAAACCACCTTCTCCCTCGAGGATTGATAGACAGATTACATGCCCAAGGAATTTTCTATATGTCTCATATAACTGACCCGACCCAAACAAACATTTGGGGTCAAGATTGGATGAGTGCAGAAGCTTTAGGAGTAGGGGAGGATTTTACTGACCTCTGGACAGATTATATCAATTGTCTCAAGACAACTCACGTCAAAATCATTGTTAGAGAAGATAAGCTAATATGATAAAGCTCCCCTTTCGGGGTTTACACTCCAAAAACAGGCTATATTCATATTAACATAGACTAGATGCAACTGGACCCAATCTAGTGGTGGAAAGGGGTATGGAAGATTAAATACCCTTTAAAAGCTATAGTATTCCTGTGGTGTATGTTGAAGAAGAAAGTGCCTACTTGGGACCGAATGAAAATCAGAAATTTGGAAGGTCCTCCCCAGTGCATCCTTTGCAAGAAAGCAGAAGAATTAATCAACCACCTCTTTATAGATTGCCCCTTCTCTAGACAGGTATGGAGAGAAGTTTCTACTAAATTATAACAAGTATGTGTCTGGTAGGGGTCATCCATCGAGGAAGCCTGGAGAGAATGGACAACCTCTAGACCCAATGCCAACATCATAGCTATTCCTCCCCTTATCATGTGGGGGGTCTGGCTAGCCAAAAATGCTGCGATTTTCAAAAATCAACCCTCCATACCTGCACATTTGGTTATACAATGCTTAGACATCCTCTCCCATTTCCCACAAAGCAAGAGTACGCCCCCTCCTCGGGTGATAACAATAGAAGAAGTAAACAGATTAGAGCCCTGGGCCTTCTTCAATGGGGTAACTCAAAATGATTCCCATATCAGTGGAGGGGGGTTTGTCCTTCATCTATCCAACACACATTTCTTCAACCTAAAAATGGGACTAGGCCCGGGATCAAATAATTTTGCAAAATTGATGGCTCTTAAACTTTTACCAACCTTTGCAAAGGAAAAATGGATTTCTTCTCTTCATATCTATGGAGACTCACAACTGATCCTAAATTGGATAAACAATGCACATAGATGTCACAATATAAGACTCAACCCAATTGTTGATGAAGTTCACCTCATTCTCGCTTCTTTTGACTCCTTCTCTATTCGTCATGTATACAGAGAAAGAAACGGGAGGGTCAATAAACTCTCTAAGGAGAGTCTTCATCTGGATTTCGGGCAATGGAGTATAAAGGAAATGGAAAATGGCTTCCTTGCTAGAGCTCAACACAGGTCCTTTTTAGTCCCACGGGGCTAGACAGTTCTATTTCTTTTTTCTCAACTTCATAAATTTTTGGACAATTTTTATGGTTAATATATATCATACCTGGGGTCTCCCGCGAATTCCAGTACGCAACTTTCTTCTCATATGAGACAGATAATGGGATCTTTTGCATTCAGCTTTTTGATATGAACCACTTTGTTTACAGCCAGTACAAAGTACAATTTTGAGCAGATCCAACAAATATACAACAACATATATGGAGTATTTTTGACACAGAATGTTGTGACTATGTATTTATGATAAAAACGTCTATGGACTTGATAACAGTCAAAATACATGGGAACATGTATTTTTCAGAATGTAAACTCTCTTTCTTATTGAAATAAGATTTATGCTTTTTTCCAAAGGAAAACAAAAATATGAAAATTTCATCAATGAAAATAAGGATTTTTAAAGTTTGAAGTATATTTTTTTAATAAAAGGTTCAATTTACACCATTGTTTTATTTTGTTTTTTTAAGTTATCATAAATCATGTATCAACAAGCACTGGGGTTGGCTAATCATTGAGTGAAACTATGGCTCCTACGTCCACGCGACAAGCAACTAGTGAAGCAAGTGGGTGGATTGACCCTATAACCTCTCAAAGTCACAAAACCTTCAAAGAAGGTTAGGTGAACCATCTCACATATAAGGGTATGTATCCAAAGTATCTATTCAATTAAATTTTAGTAAAAGGCTTGGGGATTTTGATAAAAAAATTATCGCCATTTCAACATTCCCTACAAGCACTAATCCCTTATAGTGTCTAACTTATATGCTAGTCATAACGTTTTTATTAAATTTAAGAGAAACATTTCAATTATAAAATAAATAAATAAATAAGAGTTCAAGTCATACACTTATCATAAAAATGTGACTAACTCAAATCGTTAGCTTGGTTGGTTCGACCCCTCCCACTGAGGAATAATGCCTAAGAAGGTTGCAAGATTCATTCCCAGTAAGAACTATGGGGTTACCAACTGCTATTGTTTCTAACAATTAATATTACCCTCCATTTAGAAAACAAGGAAAGAGAGATAAAATATGCATGCCACTAGCAAGGTACCAACTTTCTCATTTTTATTTTTATTTTTTTAACCATGGGAATCGACAACTCATTAGAGCGATACATGTTAGCCTTGGGATCAAACCTATTGGATGCCATTATAACACAAGAGTATATCCAACAACCCACAAGCTAGATATACCAATAATTGGTGACTTAACAAGGATCGAGGTGCATTGAAGCACACTAGAGTGGACCTCTATCCTAGGGGTGTCTACCCTTCTACCAACTTTCTTCATTTTGAACACTAAAGTGTGAGAGGATTAAGGGAATTCATTTTTTTAGCTTGATAGGTTTGATCCTTTGATTGAAGGAGTAATGTCCAAGAAAGTCACGCAAGATCCAGTCCCACCAAGTCCAATGGGGTTACTAGTTATTATTGTTATTAACAATTAATACTGCCCTCCATCCAAAAAATTGGAGAAGTGGGGGGAATCCATGGACTGCTCACAAAAGAAAAATAATAATAATAATAATAATAATTAATTTAAATATAAAAAGAAAAAAGAAAATAACTAAATTTAAAATTTAAGGAAAAAAATAATAATAAATAATAATAAAAAAGTGATTAACAGTGTAACGTCTTCATTTAGCTAAGGTCCTCCCCATTAATTTTATTATTGGGTTTTTTTCTCATGCCCGAGACAAAGACTACAATGCCTACCTCATTGCCTTTTTTATAATAATTTGGGTTGCATAATTTGTACTAATTATGTAATGTCCCTGAGCCCAACCGAGGAACATTACGGTGCAGAATATACATAAAAATGATTTTTTTGCTAACTAAATGAATTCATTTACAGTTAGCCAATTTCCTGTAGCTTTCAGCTACGAATTAAAACAGATTTAACTATTGTCTACAACCACAAAATAGAAGCATATACAACATGCTAATAATCAACATGAAATGCAGCTAAACAACTCATTACAACAACATATAAATCATTCTCATTTACACAGAGTTCATGCACAACCATTAAACACATAACTTAGCACAACAACAAGATAAAACACTTATATTTTCACAATAGTTGTGCAACCAGCTGCTTGGGATGGACGTTCCACCCACCATAGACTGACTGTTCCAAATCTCAACAACCAGTCACCCCCAAGCTGAGGCTAGCAATCCACAAAAGAGGGTGGTCTCTCACAGTCCCCTCACAACTCATAAAACTCTCAACTCAACTGATATTCTTCTACAAGTACTCGATTTTCCACCAACTATCTTCCTCTTGACCTGTCCAACCCAAGGAATGTACCCCTTCATTGATCTCAGTCTCTCAGGCGTCCCATTCATTTACAAGGGTATCTCTGACACATGCAAGTAGGAATCTCTCAGCTGGGAACTCAAGGGAAATTGTTGCTAGGAAAACTATCAACAAACCATCATCAACCTCTTGTTTTTTTAGTGCAACTCACACATGAGTTCACTCTTCAGGCCTGGCAACCTGGCTCTTCATTTTTCCAGCTCCAATTACGCTCCAACTTGCTCCAAAATTTGCCCTCCATGGTTGCATCAGCTTCAAGCTCTGTCTCTTTCTCTCTCCTTGCTTCCCATGAACAAACTTGACTAACTAAAAATTGTTGCCCCAACCCATACGAATTTCCTCTCTTTGGCTTACCTTTCTTGACTCACACCCTTCCCTAAGTTGATTGTACTCAACCCCCATATGCCCAATAACTTTGGGATGTGACCACTCACACCCACCCTCTTACATGTATTCAATAATTGGCTTTGGGAACACTCAATAAGAAATGGGAAGGTTCATATACAAATATCAAATCTAGAAAAATGGGTTAAATTAATATACATGGGTAATTCCCCCCCTTGGACCCCTCTTGGCCATTATCCTAGACACCCCCTCTTGTGGATTAATTCATCCCCCATCTCTTGTCCATGTACCCCTTAGCAGCTGGCATCACAATTTATTATTAAAACATTGAAATACAATTCGCATATTACATTGCTTTGGCAGCAACCACACATTATATCTACATCAACATTAATTAAACTGGGGATTATAGTGGGAATGTTACATTCCCCCTCCCCTACAATTGTGCGCCATCCTCGGTGCACTCTCTCTCTCTTTCTATATATATGTGTGTGTGTGTGTGTGTGTGTGTGTGTGTGTGTGTGTGTGTGTGTGTGAAAATTACATCGCAATACTTAGAAAATAAAATTCTGTAATTTAACAACTCTAGCAGCAACTCCAACCAAAATCTCATGTTCCTTTCAACTCGCCGACCCAAGGAATGCTCCATTCATTTATCAGGGATAACCTAAGGAATGTACCATGCATTTATTAGGGATAACGCAAGGGATGTACCATTCGTTTATCAAGGCTAACCCAAGGAATGAGCCATTCTTTTATCAAGGTCCCCAATGTAGTTGGCTAGGACTCAGAGATGTGGTTCCAGAATTTTAGTTGTTCAAAATGTAGTCTTGCATTATGTGTTCTTCAAAACTGTCAAAAAATTGTGGGTACTCGGCCCGCATGTTTTCTTCATGCTCCCATGTAGCATCTTTAGGATCGTAGGGGGTCCATTGAACCTTTACCAGTGTTATGGATTTCTTCCTAAGCACTTTGACTTTATGGTCCAAC
>ML792065.1:531650-545899 GCA_009831015.1 Picea engelmannii
AAATACTCATCGAATTACATTCTCCAAGGTTTTCATACTAAATGGAGTTTATTCTCCACGAGGATTCTCCTTAAAAATATGTATATTGTCTGATGAATGATTATGAAATTGATTATATGTGTCTTATTATGTTGGATGCTTGATAAAAGAAGAAATCCAAGCCATAATATTAATTAAACACTGTTTTTTTTTAATGAAATGCATTGAGTGATTTCGACTTGCATATTAGAAAACATGTCAAGACCATTTAGAATCTCTCCAACATTTAAATACAGTGCAAAGGTAATAGAGATAAAAGACAAGTTCATGTAAGCAACATAAGTGGAGAGGAACAACACAAAATCCATGATTGGAGCATCTGAAACCTCTCCAAAATCCAATTGCAATGCAATGGAAAGGTTAGAGGGAGACGAGAGGATCACATAAGTGGGAGTTGAACTATGCATTATCGAGATGAGAGGAAACATTGTGGTAAAAAATAAAAAAAGGAAAGAACATCCTTTCATTCTACGAAAATGACAAACTCTTATGAGTTAACCCATCACACTTCCTCCTCTTAACCCACCACACTTCTTCCATGAGAGGAGGGTACAATAGAAAAAGAGAAGCACAAAAGAAAGAAATTCAAAGGCTAAGGCTATTATCTTCAATGGTGCATCTATGACTATCCAAGAGGCTAAAGCTTGGCTTTTGAGAATGAGGAAGTATTTCATGTTTAAATAGAATGTATAACCTTGTTCCCTTATATGTTTAGAGTTTCATATGTAGCTTATGCAATTTTGGTTTTTCCTTGAACATATTTTCAAGTCTTTGGATAAATTTATTTGCCTTCTTTAACCCTCACCCTGAGAAAAAAGGTTTGCCTCAAATTTTGTACATTTAAAGTTTTTTAGAAAAGTTGTGTTAATTTAAGGAGGTATAAGATTTTTAATTAGGTTGTTCCCCAATCATTGGATTAAGTGCCAAATATTATACCACAAGATTGAAGGTTGTTTGTTTATGACTAAACCCAAATCCAATCCACATTAGTTCACAATCAACCAACCTTCTCAAGCTTATTATACCCATCAGTTTAACAATGATTCTTAACCTTGGATGTCTTTACGGGTGTAGAAGAACTCTTGGGCCAATGTAATGGTAATCACCCAAAAGGCATAGGGCAGTGGGAAATCAATTTCCGCTATGTCGTTCAAGATTATTATACCCATCAATTTAACAATGATTCTTAACCTTGGATGTCTTTACGGGTGTAGAAGAACTCTTGGGCCAATGTAATGGTAATCACCCAAAAGGCATAGGACAATGGGAAATCAATTTCCACTATGTCATTCAAGCTTATTATACCCATTAGTCTAACAATGATTCTTAACATTGGATGTCTTTACGGGTGTAGAAGAACTCATGGGCCAATGTTAATGGTAATCACCCAAAAGGCATAGGGCAGTGGGAAATCAATTTCTACTATATCGTTTTCTTCCAAGCATAAGGTCATGACCACTGTGAAGGTGCCAATGCAACTTTCCTTAAACTCCGCTTCTCAAGTTGGTAACACGGGGTATGCTCTCCACCCCCTTTTGACACTCTCATGGGTTTTTGGCTCTCCAGGAAGCTATTGAAAAGTCCACACCATGTCACATTATTTTGTTCATGTTAAATTTAAATCCCATCCTCTTGAATATTTTGATGTTCTCGTAGTGCAAGTCATAATTTATATTTGTAAAATATGAATTTTACCATTCTCAATGAAAATGAAACCAATATGAATTTTACCCTAATTAATACCTAGTTACCAATTTCCCTATACTTAAATAATAATAAAAAAATCATAATAAACCTACCGGTCCATATGGTCTAATTAATCAGAGCACATAGTGTCATGTTAGATACCTCACATCTCTGAACCCATCTTAAACCTCAAAACAACCAACCGTGAAATTTTGTTTAGCACGTTGTGGCCAGACAGGTAAACTTTATGTACAATGATAAATAAATGAAGTTTGAAAATCTACTCTTCTCAACTTTGAGCGGGAAGGAGCAAAATCACCAGCCAAGCCAAATTTGTCTTAGTTTACGAGCCCACAATCCATTTGCATCAAGGCAAAGAGATCGAATCCCATTAGCAACGAACTATCCTGTCGTTGAAAATGAAGAAGAGAGGACATCAACAACAACTGCCTCTGCAACCAATGTCGAGCAATGACAACAAGCAAATCCGACGATCCTCCTTGTTAGCATCTTCGTCGAATCCAGGTCGACCATCTTCCATAGCCTCCTACACGAAACAAACGTCCACCAGGCAGGACCCCAGGCCCATCAATGATCGCAACTATCATCGGTAATACGAGTCCAGTTGGTAATACCAAGTAGGTTGTTTTTAAATGATAACATATTATGAATTTGGGATGGACTGCATCGATTGCTTTTACACAAATTCAAAGTTTTTACTTTGCAAATTCTTTCATCTGTCGGAAGATTAAATATACATTGAACCTATCGACTCTTTAAATTTCTTCAAGAAAAACTAAATCAGGGTTGAAAAGAATGAAGCTATGCCCTATAAGCATGCCCTTTTTTCAATGAATACAATTTAGTGGGTAAGGGTTAAGGGGCCAATCTTAAGCAATCACGACCATTTTAAAAAACATAAACTGTAGAAGATTAATGGAAACTATTTGAAAAAGCAAATAAAATTATAAGGAGGCCAACAACTCTTGAAATGTTTATTGATATGGCTTTTCAGGAAAGAATTGAAATAACAAATCATTATATGAATATATATAGACAAATAAGGGTGGCTATGCAACATGGAGGCTCCACAACATAGGCTAGAATGGCGTTTGGATTGAGGCAATATGGGAGAATGTTTGGTATTCCGTAGTGAAGTTAGTTTTTAGGTTTCCTAGGATTCTGATCTGAGGGGCCTTGTGACCTAGGTCTTTTGGGTTCCAAGTTTTCTCGTTTAGTATCATGGAACTGATCTCAACGTCATTTTAATGTCGAGCTTTGTCTTGTTTTTTGCTGTTTTACGTCATTGTTTTCTGGCGGGCCATAAGTGCTCTTTAGTGAAGGTGTTGAGATGTGGTTTTAGTGGGAGTTTGGCCACGTTTTGACATACTTCACTTTCTTGGGTTCATGGGCTTTAGACTTAACCTCAACCCTAGTCTATCATTGTCACTTCTTTTAGTTTCTGGATTCCAGGTGCCGTGTTTCCAGAGTCCTTCTTAACTGTTTCTGAAGGGACCCTTATTTTTGAAGTGACCGTGGTGTTGAGTTTATTAAAGGGCCGAATGCAAAAGCCAGATGGAAAAGCAATCTGTCCCATAGGCTATTTTTAGCCTCGTGGACGTTAAAAATACATACTTTCTTTCTTTCTTAATTATGGTGGAAGAAGAAGTTAATGCCTTAATGAGCTCGGAGGATGAGGCATTTTGGAAGCAAGCTGGTTTGATTACCAAGGCTACAGAGAAACAACTACCTATTGCTAATACTTTCGCTGCGGACCGGATGCTTATCAAACCTTCTTCTGGTTCTATTGCTCCGCAGTGTTTAGGTTCTGGCCCTCAGTCTCGGGTTGGAGCTATCCCTTTTGGAGGGAGTAAGCTTCCTATTATGGGCCAGAAGCATAGTGCTCATTACACTCGTTCTGCATCTCAGGATACAATGAGGTCTCCCTCAGCTTACAGACTGGGACCTCGCTTCTACAAACATTGGAAACCTAACAAAGTTAAACATCGGTTTATCCTAGGCTCGGCTGTGGGGCTTGAGGACGCATGCGTGATGGCTCTTTGCACCCTTGTTGGTAGGTTTTCTTACCGTAGGTCAGTGAAGGTCTCATTGCCCTCCTGGGTGGAAAATAAATGGAAGCCCCTCTTAGGCTACTTGCCTGAGATTATATATCCTACGAGGGGCTAGTTCGGTTTCAATTGTCGCACCCCTGAGGATGATACTCTCATTTTGGATTCAAGGTGGTTGTGGATGGTGGAAGCCTCATGGTGAAACACTAGCGCGTTTCATTTGACCCACCAAAAGAGTATTTCCACCTTCTCCACTTATGGGTGATTCTGCCGGGTTTACCGCTCCAATGGTGGAACAAACGGGCTCTCACGGAGATAGCTAATGGCCTTGGGCGCTTTCTAGCTGTTGATGAGGAGGCTCTTCATGCGGGGGATAAGTGCCTGTGTCGGGTCCTAGTTGAGATTGAAATTCATGTGGGTCTTCCGGAGGTGATTGAACTGGAATGGCGGGGTTTAATTTTGAACACAAACACTAGATTTTCTAGGTATTCCGTTCAGGTGCACCCGGTGCAGACAGACGGGTCACCTCCGTCGCGACTGTCAAGGAACCGTCCCAGATGACTTATCCTCTGAGTCTTCATTGTTGCAACAACCTGCAAGCACTGATCATTTAGAAGTTTCTTCAGGCGACTAGAATGTTCATTGTCCTAGGGAGGCTGCTACCGAGGTTGATGGGTCTGACACAAGTTTTACTGGTAAGTTGAAATCTCTTTGTTCGTCACTCTTTTATTCTCTCTCTTCATGGGAACGATCTATGTTGGACCACTCATTTGGTAGGGATACTTCTCCTCAACCTTCTGTTACCCTTGCCGAGTCATTCGAGATGGACTCACTACTAGAAATATTTTCGGGCAGGCATCATAGCCCTGGGAGGGGACAGTCTCGGCCTTCAAGTGATATCACTCACTCAGTGATTCCTTCACCATCTGTCAAGGAGGTTATGGGGTTATCCGTGGGTGATCAGGGCTTAACCTCAGTCGTGGAACCTACTCTTACTGTCTAGGAGAGGGACCGGGTGGGGCGAGTTTTGGTCCATGGTTCAGAGGATTTGGATTTCTGTATGGGCCCACATTTGGGAGAATCATTTGATTTGGTGAACAAGGAAAGTAAGGTGGCCATTCATTCATCTACTCAGAACTTTAGTTGCTCGACGGGTATAAGTACTTCGTCTAGAGGTGATTGTAGCCTTGCTGCGGTTCCTGACACCCTTGTTCCGACCTTTCACGAACTCCCAGAGCCAATAACACTGCCTACTTTTAAAGGCAAAGAACTTATCAATGCTGAACTACCTATAACTTACCCTGGTACTTCTCAGTTGTCCTTTATAGACCCTTCTACTGTGGGTACTAAGGGTTTTGTCTGGTCTAGAGGTTTAGGCTGCAAGCTCTCACCTATTAAAACCCGAAGTGCTCACAAACGAGCGACGGTTGGTCTTAAGGAGCAGATTCCTTCCTTTTCATCTGATTCTGAATTTGGGGCGCTTAGAGGCATTAAAGCCCTAACACGCCTTAAATCATGATTTTGTTGTCCCTAAACATTAGGGGAGTGGGGGGCTCCCATAAAACCGCCTCGGTTAGACGTCTTCTATTTCTGCACCAACCAAAGATTCGTTTCCTTCAAGAGACTTTAGTGGATGAGTTTAGAGCTCATTCTTTTATCAACATGCTCAGACCTGATTAGCATTCGGCATCTGTAAGTTCAGCTGACAGATCGTGGGGACTTCTGGTAGCTTTGGATTTGGGAAAGTTTGATTTGAGACCTTACATTTGCTGTGGTGGGCTCCTGTGTACAGGTTACAGTTTTGAGCTAAAGGTTCAACTTTCCTTTCTCAACGTCTACGGGTCGTGTCATGACAGAAGAGCTTTTTGGCAAAAAGTAAATGATCGGGGGCTTTTCTCCATTCAACATTTGATAGTTGTTGGTGACTTCAACTTTACATTAATGGAAGGGGAGAGTTGGGGCGCTACTGTTCACATAGATCCTTTGGCTCTTTTCTTAAAAAACATCTTCACTAAGGGTGGTCTAGTAGACATTCTCCTAGATGTATTGACACCTACGTGGCAGAATGGGCGCATGGGAGAGGATAACATTCAAAAACGCCTGGATTGACACTTTGTGTCATCCGACTTGCTTGGGAAGGTGACAAGGTATTGGGCCTGGGTGGCGAAGACCTTTGTTTCAGATCACGCTCCAATTATCCTTTAGCTAGATGGTGCCTATCAAAGAAACTGTTATCCTTTCAAACTTAATTCAGGATGGCTGCGGGAGAATGAGTTCACGCATATTGTTAAAGCAATCTGGTAGGACCAAAATTTTTGCAGGAGACATGCCGCCAAAGACAACTGGTGTGGAAGCTCGAATGTTTAAAATCGGAAATAAAGCGATGGAGCAGGAATTACAAGAAGCGTTTATCACAAAAAATTGATATAATAGAGGAGGAACTCCAGTCTTTGCACCAAGATTCCTTAGCAGATCTGGCTAATGCGGGGATATCTGATCGGATAAAGACAAAGGAAGGCGAGAGACACATGATCCTTAAGGCAGAGGAAGACTCATGAAGGCAGAAAAGTCGGGCCACGTGGTTAAACTGTGGGGATTGCAATATGAAGTATTTTCATCATGATGTGAGTGATAGAAAAAACCATAAACAAATTTGGGATCTACTATCAGAGACGGGACAACCACTTTCGGGTCAGCATGATTTGAAGGAAGGAGTTGTTAACTATTTCAAATACTTGGGCACGACAACAAGTACTATTACTGAAGATCAGATTACAGTTGCTAATCTCTATCCTTCTATTGTATTGGAGGAGGATGCTATGCAGATGGATAAACCCTGCACTGTGGCAGACATTCACAATATTTTAAAGGATTTTGCTAGAGATGAAAGTCCAGGCCCAGATGGCTGGACAGTGGAGTTTTTCCTCCACTATTTTGATCTGGTGGGCGAGGATCTTCGGGGCAGTCAGGGAATCGAGGCAGACGGGAGAAGTCATTAAAGCATTAAACACAACTTTCATCGTTCTAATTCCTAAAGCAAATAAGACATCAACTTTTGGAGACTATCGACCTATTTCACTGTGCAATTTATGTTATAAAATCATAGCAAAATTGGTGGCTATCAGATTGTGGCCTATTATGTAAAAGGTCTAGCAGAAGAATAATTGGGATTTTTACATGGTAGGCAGATCCTTGATGCGGTGGGGACGGCACAGGAATGCCTCCACAGTATCAAGCAAAAAAACCAAAAGGCTTTAATCTTAAAGCTCGATCTTAAAAAAGCCTATGATTTAATCAGTTGGGACTTTCTGCAGTTGATCCTCATCAAATTCGGCTTCAGTCTAGCCTCTATAAGATGGATTATGAGCTGTGTCTCTTCGGTCTCCTATGCAGTTTTAATCAATGGCGAACCTTCTTCTTTCTTTCATAGGGGTAAGGGCCTCAAATAGGGTTGCCCTCTATCGCCGCTCCTTTTGATCTTGATTATGGAGAGCTTGAGTATTCTCATTAGAAAGAAGATTGCGGCTGGTACGCTCACAGGCATAAAGGTATCAAATATTAATAGGATCTTACACCTTCTTTTTGTAGATGACATGTTGATTATGTCACAAGCCAATGTAGAAGAATGGACTGCAATAACAAGAATATTGAAGATCTTCCAAAATGCCATGGGGCTTCAGATTAATGAAGACAAGTCAAATTTCTACTCGGCAGGTTTGGAGGAGGAGGGTTTGATGCCATTCAAAGAAATTTTTCCATTTTCTTTTGAGCCCTTTGATTCAGGATTCAGATACATGGGTTATTTCTTAAAGCCTAACTGTTATAAATTTGAAGACTGGAGTTGGTTACTAAAAATTTTTGAAAAAAGAATAGACCATTGGTGCAACCGATGGCTTACCCTCGGAGGTCGTCTCGTATTAATAAGGTTGTTTTGACGAGCCAACCGGTCTATTGGATGTCATTAGCTTTGGTACCAGCCTCAATCCTTGAAAAATTGAGAAAGATGATCTATGCTTTCCTATGGTCGGGTTGTAAAGACAAGAAAAGTCTCCATCTTTGCAATCGAGATAGTTTAGCCAAGTCGAAGAAAGCCACTGGATGGGGGATAAAGAACCTGGAATGTTTCAAAAAAGCTTTAGTGGCAAAATATTTTTGGCGTGCTTTAACAACTGAGGGGATCTGGCAAAAAGTTATAAAAGGGAAATATCTACCTTACATGCCGGTTTCATTGTGGTTTAGATTGGAGGGTAGAGCACATGGGGATTATTCCCCAGTTTGGAGAAACCTGTTAAAATCAAAGCCACTCTTAGATCATTGGCTTTGTTTGAAGCCAGGTGATGGGGTGTCCATTCAAGCTGGTAGGGACCAAATTTTGGGGTTAGGTTCGTGCTCATTCCTGTCTCCACTTCTTGTTACTACCCTAAATTAGGGTGGGATAACTTTCCTCTACCAAGAAAATAATTCTAATGTGAGTTAGAAACAATATTCGTATTGGAAAGATGCAACTCAGATTGGATTATCTGGTGACTTAGCTCAGGATTGGGATCAATACACAAGGGCTTTAGCTAGCGCGGGTATCCTTTTAGATCCTACGGAGGATGCTTTAAGGTGGTCGGGAGGTGATGGGTCGAGGCATCCAACTGTCAAGAATTTATATAGAGCTCTGTCAGATAATTTGTGGGCTTCAATCTCCAGGGATTGGGCGTTCAAGCTATGGAAATGACACCTACCCTTAAAACTGAAATTGTTTTTTTGGCTGCTTCTTAAAGGTAAAATTCCTACTTGGGATGTCTTGCTAGCGCGTGGATGGGAAGGTCCAAGTTATTGTATAATGTGCATATGTAATCATGAAACAATCTCTCATTTGTTTATGTCGTGCCCGTTCACTCGACAGGTCTGGTCTCTATTAGCTGGATTTTTCAAAACTAATTTGACCTGGGAGGGACATTCTAAAGAAGAAGTCCTCTTATCATTTGATGCCCAACATCATCTTTATATAACTCTTCCAACAATGGTGTGTCAGTGTATTTGGTTAGAAAGGAACAATCTTCTCTTTGACTTCGGATCGACCTTCCCACAGCTGGTAGCTTCGAAAGTGATGTTGTGTTACAATGCAAATAAGGATACACAGATACCTATATCCACCTTCCATATCAGAGCTCCTCTTTGACTCCAAGTGAATGTGGCATGGTTTGATGGTGCGGCCGCGGGGGACGGTCAGAACAATGGTGCAGGTGGAATCATTTGTTTCAACCAAAGCAATGTTATAAAATGGACATTCAATACTGGTGCAGGTGGAATCATTTGTTTCAACCAAAGCAATGTTATAAAATGGACATTCAATACTGGTGCAGGTACAAATAATAGGGCGGAGCTGCTGGGAGTATGGACCACTCTTTATTTAGCCAAAATTTTCAACATACAGAAGCTTCAAATCATTGGAGATTCAAAGTTGGTTATTGATTGGTGTAATGGCAGGGACAACCTCCATAACATTGCGTTGGAAGGGTGGAAGACTCGTATAAAGAGGCTCAGTGTTTACTTCAGTAGTCTATCATTCCAGCATACCTATCGGGACTTCAACAAAGGAGTGGATGCTCTCTCCAAAAGAGCACTAGAGGATCGTAATCAGTCCAGAATGATTGCATACACTCAATGGATTGATAATGAACGAGGCTTAATTAGAACTATTTCTATTTTTTAATATCCTTATATGCTCTCGGAAGATAGTTCTAGTTGCTAAGTATTTTCCCTGTTTTTTGGACATTTGCTCCCTGGTGTAATACTTGAGGTCATCGACATATAGACCATGAATGTGAATTTTTGAAGAACAGACTCACCAGATTGTAATGGTTGTCTCGACATGATACAATGATCAGTTCCTTCAGTATTGAAGTGAATCAACGATGTATATTTTATATTAACTAATATAAAGAGCAATTTTTTTTGTTTGGAAAAAATATATAGACAAATAAACAAAACATGAAATCACAATCTTCAATGAAATTTCCTTGTAGTTTTTCATAGAGATTTTATGTTGCGTCTTAAGTCACATCTTCCACTTCAGACTAAAGCTCATCATAAAAAAAAATCTCTTATGTAGGAGGCTGCAGTAAGGCCACTCATATATATATAGTCCACTAAACGACCTAGCACAAGTAAACAACAACAATACGCGAGAAAGCATTAACTAACATGGAAGCGTTCCTTTCAAAATACACTTAAGAACAAGAAAAAAGTGAATGTTAGGAACCTGAAAGAGAAATCTGTGACAGGAAGAAATAGATTATATGAACAGTGAGTCGATACCATAGACTCGTTTCACCTACTCTAGGTCATTCAGCCATTGAAACCCTCGAAAGGAATAAAGCTGAGTTGGCCAACGATGTGTCAAAATTTCATTCCATCGTCAATAACTTTTCGTCCAAGAAAGAGGACCTGGTGAGGTGCTTGGGCGAGAGGAAGCATGAATTGGAGGCCAAGAACAGTGAGTTCGAGAGATTGACCAACGAGAATGAGTCCCTGAAGCAGTAGATCGAGTCGCAGCATGTGAATATCCGGGATTATGAGAAGATGAGCAGAGAGTGCCACGCCATTGAGCTCGACATTCAAGCCGCCTAGGCTTCAAGGAATGAGTGGGAAGAGAAGGCTTAGGATGTTGAGGAAATCATCAGGTATTCCGGTCCATTTGGTTTTATGCTATTGTTGCATTCCCAAGTCAACTGTATTGTGCATTTTAATTCAAAATGGTGGCATGGCAAAGGCGAACCTTGAAGGCTTGATTTTAATTTCCAGAGTTACATTTTGCTAACAAACGATCTATCATAGTATTCTTGATTTGATAAATTCTATGTGGTTTGAATGTTGCTTTGTCTCGTGCTAGAGGATTTATTTTGACTGAAAATTGAATTCTCAGGTTGAAACTTGGGAGTTCGTTTGAATACAAGCTGAATACTATCGGACTGACACCGACAGAGATTCTAGGTGTGGATTTTAAAGGCACAATAAAACCGGGACTTATATCCGGTGCAGAGGATTACGAACGCATTTACAGGGAGAAATGGGAGGAATCAATTGCCCTTCAACAACAATTGAATGAAAAAACCTTAGAACAAGAAAGAAAAAGGAAGACCAATAACGATCTCCTGGCAAAAATCAAGAAGGTATGGCCATTAACTGAAGCTCGTAGTTGAATTGGACTGGACATAATTGGTATCTTTGGCTCCTCAGAGGCAATCCACGTGGAAGCTTGATTTGAGATATGCAATGGTAGACATAATGCGATGTCATTTTTTTGGATATATAAATCATATAACTCACAGTGTGCTTCTTAGTATTGCATTAGTAGAGAAGGCCATAATGCACCAAGAAGCTTTCAGATGCTGTTCAAACTTCAAACAACATCTAAAAACTTCCCATACCTGAGGTGGCATAAGAACTGAAGGAGCTTAAACTTGATCTGATAAAAATGATCTACAAAGATATCAATGATCATACTACTGATTAATTAAATATTCCTGATAACTCTTTGTGGACTACTTTTCAAATGTCAAAATTAGACTGGATTATTTGAGAGTTATACATGTCAAGAAGAAAAAAAATTAGCTTCAAGCTTTACATCTCAGAGAAACTGATGGATGAACCTGTCTTTATTGGAGGGGTTTCAAAATAGATCTGTTGTTTATCTATTATCAGAGGTCTGTTTCTTACAAGCAGATAGTTTTGGAATTTTATTTCTAGGTGGATGGATGATACGATAGTAAGCTGTTTGCTATATCAATAACTAACTGTGTTTAGAATTTTGTTTTCTCAGAGGAAGCTATTTTCAGAGGGGTTAATTAGTAGGAAAATTCTGGGCAAAGAATCCTATTTAAAGGGCAAACTTGTATTCTTTCAGAGAGGCAGAATGAATGCAGTGGATGCGTTTAATGAAGCAATGATTTATGGTAGAATTCTATGCCAATTTAATAAGCATGTCTAGCTCTGAGCTGTCAGATATTTTGTGGATGATTGTTTTATTATTTTTTAGTTTATCTGTAATTTTCCTGGCTTTCCCTGCATTGGAACCCCTTAGAAGGTCGTTTTGTTCTTGGCTTTGGGTTCTTGTTTGACCGACACATGTTGCTGGTCATTAAACTGTATGATGATGATTAGTCTAAAGTGGTCAGGATTTTCATTGACTTTCCTGATTGAATCATTGGTCGCCTTAAGGCTCAGATTGTTTAACCATATTTCCCAAGACCATAACATGAGCAGAAATGCCTGGATGGTGCTTTGGATGTCATCCATTTTGACATTTATGCTCGAAGCAAATTATATTTTGTATTGTCTCTACCTTAATGGCCTTGTCTATCACACATCATACACCAGACTGTCCAATGGCTGATGCATGTCTACCTTTATTTCACTTGCCAAATGCCACACTTTTAGGACATTACCTTGTCAGCTTAGAGATGTTGCCAATGAGAGTCACTGCATTAGGAGAAAGGTCAGGAGAAAGGTTTATCTCCTCATCTCGTACCAAGCCTGCATGCCATCATGACATGGAAGGGATGGTGAAAAGAACAAAAAATCCAAGGATTGAACTTATAAACAGAAGTGTGGATGGTAGTTTTTAAAAGGCTATCCAGAATATTTCCATTCTGCATTCTCAGAACAGAGATAACGATGTATCCCATGAACTCAACTCCTACCAAAATGATTGAATTTGGAGACAAAATAAGACTTTCCATTTCCCAGTCATCAAGAGCATCAAAAGCATATTTAAACAGTGCAATCCTTTGGGAGCAGAGGGGGACTAAAGTAATGAGAGCCTTCTAATAACTACAATCAATAATTTGCTAGTTTTGTCAGCCAAAATGTTTTTTCCTCTAAGGATGTCAACAAATCTGATTAATTGAATAGTTTGGGGAGTATGTTGGACCTTTATTTGATTAATTGTAGAAGCCCGTTGCTGTGACTTGATTCCCTGCAACGACTGTGATCTACTGCTAGTGTGACCATGATGAGGATAACTGCGATCAAGGCACTTTGACTTGCGATCTGCAGTAGTTATAACTGATTATAACTACCTTGATTTTGTATAAATATGTAATGAATGGCATACTGAATGTTCTCATGACAGTAAGAGATTGTGTTGACATTGTGAGAGTGACTTGTGTGTTGTTGAATCATATTGGCAGCAGGTCATATCTTGGATTGTAATCTTTTCCAGCTATGAATGAATAAGCATGAATGGTTGTGGTGTTCTCCCTCTATCTTTGTTATTATGAATGGATGCATGTTTCTATTTCTTTTACTGCAATTGAATGTGTCTCAATGTTTATGTGGCTTATTGTAGGATTTCATGTATATGGGTGCATATATACAATAATAAACACACATAATTGGACAGAACTATAAATGTCACATATATTCTTGATGCTATTGCAGCAAGTACATTCATGGAGCCTGAGCTGGGCTACTTGTGATACACAAGTACCACTCTCTCAAATTACTCATCCATTTATATATCATTATATATCATCCACTGTAATGTCAAAAGAGGTTGAAATCCATTCAGTCTAAAAGACTGTTCTAGCAAAACTGTGTATGTAACAACAATATCATGTTTAAAAAAGAGAAACAACTCCGAATTGTCTTGGCCTTAAAGGAGTTTGGAAAGATCATTACTCGACTTCCATTGGCAGGCCTGGCAATCATTTACCCTCCTTAAAAAAATTCCTCAGGCGGGCCTGGCAAGCTTCTACTGTCCTTAAGGCTTCTAAAATACGTTTCCAATAAAACTCTGTATGAAAACCTGTAGCAAATTAAAGGACTTTTCCAGCAAATCTGTGAATGAACCTCATATTCCATCCTACAACCACTGTAATATCAAACAAGGACGAATCTGTCATCTAAAACAAATCTTACTGAGTTTTCTTTGAGGCTTTCCTCCCAAAATTTAAATAAACAAAACTACCTATAAAGCCTCATGACGAAACCATACTATCTTCATTTTCATAATCCATTTTGATTTTGTCTAGATTAATCATTAGATTCCATAATCCTCCCTGTATGGCTGACCCTTTTTTATATAAGGCCTTGTAGGCAACGCTTCACCATATTGTTGATTAATTGCAACCTCTTTTAGATTTGTCACACATAAATAAGCTATGCTTAAGCTTAGGTAGACTTAGCCAGGGATCTTAATCCATTCCAATTCATAATACCTTAGAGCTTCCACATGGATATTATCTTCTAACTTTTGGTAACGGACATTATAATTTTCAAAGTTGTGACAACCTCCAGATTTATTGTAGGTATATCAAAGAGTTGGGTCCAACTATTCAATGTTCTTATTATTTCCATACAAATTTGCTTCCATCCATTCACATTGTATGCCTTTTCATAAGAACTAGGCTTACCAATTGTTAATGTTTATGCCATTATTATAGTTCTTTGCATTTCAATAGA
>ML792066.1:11840-35237 GCA_009831015.1 Picea engelmannii
CCATCCAGGAGGGCGCACCATACATTGGAGGAGGTTCAGATCCATATGGTTTGAGAGGGATCTTGGAGATTCGGGCACCTGGGTTGTTCTTGCCATCACCCAATCTACTGTTTGGAATCTTTCTTGGGGTGATTGGACACATTTGGCAGGAGGGTCGAATTGTTGAGGAGCTTCAGCTATCCAGCAGGGTGTGGCACCTTCCATCTTGGGGGTTTAGCATTCTTACGGCCCAAATCTACTTGTATTCAGTCTTCATTGTATATCCAGACTTTGGAGGCTTATTGTTGTCTTCTATTGGGGAATTTTGTAGCAGCTCTATTGTACATATTCTTAGCCATCTGTTGAGCATTCCAGATCGACATCTTCATTGTAGCAGGTTTCTCTATTTCATGAATAAAAGAATATTTGAGATGTTTTGTCTTGTCTATCATATTGCATATGGTTGACGTATGTTCCATAATTGTATCTTCTTGTTAATTGTTGCAAACACATATGTAAACACATCAGTAAACCCTAAGGCTAAAATCAAGAGGCCATTCAACAAGTAAACACATGTAAACAAGTAGGTCAGCGAACTATTTGACGAAATACCACAACCAGAAAAAGTTTTTAAAAGACACCCAAAATTGTGATGATCCTGGCATAATGGCTTGGGATCATTACAATGGTATTAGAGCTTAAATCCTTCCAAACCTAAGGGATCTCACATAGGGATAAATGGATAGTTGGGAAGAAATGGATAAGATAGCCTTTGAGATGACATGCTTGGAGATAATGTATTCCAGCCTTACCGAGGAACATAGGGCTCTCATAACCTTTTTTCAGTATGTAGCCTTTAGAAAGCCGAGTTGGAGCAAAGAGGATATCTTACACAGGATCATCATAGCAGATAAAAAGAAAAAAGAAACAACTAGATGTATGGAAGAATAGAGGAGCTCCATTAGGAGCACACAACCTTGCTACAGTTGCAAGGGGTCGTGGGCACCAGATCATAGGTGAAGGGATCAGGACCAGAAGCACACTATTGAGGCACGTTATGACAGTGATGATGAGATGAGTGAGGATGGAGCGATGGATGATGATTTGGGACAGTCTGATGATGATAGTGACTCTTGCATAGAGGCTAGCGATAGTGACTCTTGTACAGAGGACGATGTTACTAGCACGCTTGAGGAGGATGATTACCCTGGTATAGTGGATAGACAGTTGGGTGGACAGGATGATAGCACCAGTACTTCAACAGACATATCACATGGTGTTGATGACCTTACGCCCCAACAGAGTGGTGACACTAGTGAGGACTCACATGTGTTAGCACCTACAAATGACCAACCTCCTATGATGGTTGTGACACATATGTCATCCTTCCAGACACCCCTAATAACCACATCACATGAGGAGGTCAGTGGCATGTCAGATAGGGTTGATGAGCCTTGTGTGAGGGATGCACACCACAGACATGTAGATCCACCGATCCAGGAGGAGATACAAGGAGTACAAACAGTGGACCCTACACATACAGATCAACTAGAGGAGATTGAGTCACATCTTTTGGAGACTCCATTAGTTGAGCAGATTGTGGAGACTGACAGGTTTATGGAGCACTTGTTTCCAGGATCGGCTTGCATGGATGAGGATGCACTCTTTAGTATTCAGGATGACCAGATCATGTGTCTGAACACAGTGATATGGGATCCAGGTGCAAATGATAGTAGCAGGTTGAGTGCATAGGAGGATACAACTGCTCACACCGGATACAATAGGATTCAGAGCGAGCTAGCAGTTGAGGATGATGAGCAGTTACATATGGGCAAACCCAATGGCACAGTGGTCAGTAGGCAGTTCAACACTTTATCTTCTACAGAGAGTGTTGTTGAGGATTCTAGTGATGGCACTAGCCATGAGAGGCATGAGGTGGTACCTCAACGTGACTGTGATCGGGAGTCACACCACTTAGCAAGGTAGCTGAGAGTCAGTGAGGATGTTGGTGGTTTAGCAGAGGAGAGTCAGTTGATGGATGAGCATGAGGAGTACCCAGAGTCACTGATGAGTACAGAGAGTTATGATCCGGAGGTACAGGAGCTACACTCCACAAGGATATTTGATACAACTGAGCAGTCTCCGACGCATGGGGACTTTGGAGCCAATGGCGGTTTTGAGGACACGTCCTTTTGTGTCCCGAGAGTGATTGACCCTCAGGTAGAGGTTTATCCAGTAGCATACCCAGGATCTATGATGCAACACGAGTATACGGGAGATGGCATGAGTATACTGGAGCATACATTGATGAGCGATAGCTCACAGAGACATGTCGAGATGTATGGTGGGATTCAGAGGAGTATAGTGCCTTGCATGGAGGAGACACACCTCGGGGAGCATGCAGATGTCACTCCTTTGCAGAAGCACATAGTTATGAGAGATCACCTTCACCATATCATCAGTTGCATGGGATATGAGAGGTATAGGTTGGTGGACCAACAGTGGGAGGAGTTACTTCTAGTTGTATTGGAAGGTTGGGATTCGGTGATGACCATAGGAGAATATTTATCATGGACACCGATGGACGAGATTCTGGTCGAATCCTTGGGATTGACCAAAGCATGTGACACCCTCCATTCCTACAGTCAGCTGCAGATGCCTTTGTTACCCTTTCCCGACACTTTTATCATGGATAGCAGCATGAGGAGAGATAGACAGTGGCAAAGGGCATGGAGAGTGTGTGGGCCGAGACCGCCTAATAGGAGTACTTTTACAACATCCAGCAGGATAGATATGGATCATCATAGGAATTCAGCTGAGACTTGGTGTGCGAAGGTGAGCACCATAGGCCAGATGATAGAATATGAGCACAGAAGGTTTCCGAAGGTGATCAGTCTGACACATGAGTAGTTAGAGGAGATTGGAAGTGATAAGCTTCCAAGTCTACCATGGGATCTGATAGTTCACTTGGTTAGTAGGGTGTTTCACTACATGGTGACCCAGATGGTGCCAGAGAGCCAGACACTCCACCAGGGGTTGGTTTGGAGGGGGCCTGCAGGTACTTGTCCTATGGGGCGAGACCTTTTCTCCCTCTTGATCATCATGATAGGGCATGGAGATGTCTGGACAAGTACTTTTTCTACAGAGGTGTCTTTACTGATATAGTTTATGGACAACAGGTCCAATGGCCACAGGTATTTCAGTTGGAGGACCCAGGAGAGGAGGATTCAGGATGTATGCAAGGGGCAAACAGTCATGGTCAGAGTAGTGCAGGGCCAACAGGGTGATCTTCGACAGAGGTTAGCATGGGACCCAGGGATTGCAGGGTTAGGCATTTCACTGACTGACAGAGGCGAGTGGACCTTTGCAGGGGGAAGTTGTTCTAACTTTCCATTGAGCTTCAGTGTTGAGAGGAGTGCATCGCTTGCGGGTGTCTCACGGAGGTTTTGCAACACCTCATTCTGGCATCAGCATGTGTAGTTGATGGAGGTCGTATGGATCTTGGTAGACACTTGGAGGATGGATTCATTCTGAGATGATGCCATGTGTCATATGCAGGAGACTCCCGGAGTTGGTATATTTCAGGGTTATGCTTCCTAGGGGCTAGCAGTTCATGACTTGATATGGGACCCAGGGGGCAGAGTGTATCAGTGTTCATCCTTGGATGGGCTCTACTGTGTATCCCATAGGTGGACATGGGATATTGGTATTTTATTTGAGGGGATTTGGTTATTTCTTGAGGACAAGCAATTTTCTAGCAGGGAGGACTGTAATGTCCCCACTTTGGGACATCATCACAGTGCAAAGGTTTATGATGACTAGAGTAGGCAAATGGATGTTATAGAGAGTACAGGGGTTATTGAGAGGCATTGTGGGATCCAGCTTGCATTTCTCATCATATTTCATCATTATGAGCCATTCTGCACAGGTTGGCTTTGGTTCTGTTGCATTCCGACGATTTCCATGATTTTGACTATTTTGGGCTATAAGTTAATTAAATTCACTAAAGAGGACATTTTGGGCACATTACTTGGAGGAACCTCTCAGTGTAATAGCTCACTGGAATCGGGAGGAGCAACACTACAAGATGGGATAATGAGAAGTGACTTTCAGTGGCTAGGGAAGCCACAAGGAGAGATAAGGTGTTTTTCAGAGGTAAAAAGGTTAATTAATTAACTAAAGTGATTTAATTAATTAATTAATTATTAATAAAATGAAAGTCACTTTGGAGGGACAAGGTGAGCCAAAAATTATAAAGGAAAGGCAAGGGCCTCTTCTCATTCATTCATTTATGATCATATTTTGATATCTGGGTTTTAGCTAGTGAGCCCATCATTGGGGGTTTTGAGGGTTTTGACTTAACAAACCCTAGAGGTTGATTCAGTGGTGAAAGATTCCACCTAGATTGTCTCAAGCTTGGTCTCGGAGATGAAATAATCTCCCATGCCGTTCTTGTTCCATATCTACTCAGTTGCAGGAGGATTCTACATCAGTTGTAGGGGAAGAGAGAGAGAGGGTGCACCAGCTAGGGTTTCTAGCAAGAGGGGCGCACCATTCATTGAGGGAGGATTCGTCCTAGCTGAGGAGAGGCAATTTTGGGAATTCCAGGTATTGGGTTTCTCTTGCAGGTGTCTTAGCAAAATTCTTGGTTGTTTTTGGAGGCACTTCAATGGAGGATTCATTTGTATTGATAGTGGGATGATTCCCCAAGAGGAGGGCACACCATTATTTGGAGGGTAGCTAGATCTAAGGATCTATCCAATATTTGGCCTAGTTGAGCACTTGGGTTTTCATTTCCATGCCTTGATCTATCATTCTAGTGGATTGGTGGAGCTGTTGGAGGTCTCTAGGAGAGAGGCTGAATTATAAGGGTTTCAGCCATCCAGGAGGGTGCAACATAAATTAGAGGAGGTTCAGATCCATATGGTTTGAGAGAGATCTTGGAGATTCAGGCACCTGGTTTGTTCTTGCCATCACTTGATCTATTGTTTGGCATCTTTCTTGGGGTGATTGGACACATTTGGCAGCAGGGCCAAATTGTTGAGGAGCTTCAGCCATCCAGCAGGGCGTGGCACCTTTTAGCTTGGGGGTTTAGCATTCTTACGGCCCAGATCTACTTGTATTCAGTCTTCATTGTATATAAAACCTTTGGAGGCTTATTGTAGTCTTCTATTGGATCATTTTGTAGCAAATCTATTGTCTATCTTCTTAGCCATCTATTGAGCATTCCAGATCGGCATCTTCATTGTAGCAAGTTTCTCTATTTCATGAATAAAAGTAGATTTGAGATGTTTTGGCTTCTCTATCATATTGCATATGGTTGAGGTATGTTCCATGATTGTACATTATTGTTAATTTTTGCAAACACATATGTAAACACATCAGAAAACCCTAAGGACGAAATTAAGAGTCCATTCAACAAGTAAACACATGTAAACAAGTAGGTCAGTGAAGTGTTTGACGAAATACCACAACCAGAAAAAGTTTTTAAAAGACACCGAAAACCATGATGATCCTGACATAATGGCTTGGGATCATTACATAAGGGACAGCAGATTGATTCCTCGATCAAACCAAGTAGGTGTAAATATGGCTTCAGAAGAGGTACATATTTGGGTAGAGTTGGTTGGTGGCACGACTTCCAATAGTAAAGGTATGTTGTTAGACCCTTCTCCTTTGTATGAGTTGAGTTAGTTGTCTAATCTTGTGGCTTCAGAAGGTAACTTGGAGAATGGAGGAAACACTATGTTTATGGACGTGTCAAACGAGATAGTGGTTGATGTTGGTGAGACTCAGGGGTTGGGACCTGGGGTTTTCTCTGTTGTTGAGAAACCTTCGTCTAACTTAGAGGTATGTCCTCTAACACCTCGATATAACCTATGATCTTGTAATATGAAAAGGGGTGAAGGATTGGGTGTAGTAGAGGGAGGGATTTTTCCTTTGTTGGACCTCGGGGGTCATCCAAGTCGAAGTTATTTTATGAGTAAAGTGAAGAAACAAACTTCTAAAGAGGTGTTGCAAGGGAGCCAAAAAAATTATTGTGCAGGAACTTAGAGATAAGAACCCTGATAACATGGTTTCGTCATGATTATACTGTCATTGAATGTTAGGTGCCCCGAAAAGGATATCCCTCAATAGAATTTTTAATTTATATAAGCCTGACATCGTGTTACTACAAGAAACTATAGTGGAGGGTTCCAGAGTCGAGGTTTTCATGTCCTCTCTTTTTCCTAGGTGGGAGTTTTGTTTGATTGATACAAATGGTTTATCCAGTGGTTTATGTATGACATCGAACTTGTCCATTGCAATGATGAACACAATCCTTTCTCATGTAGGTATTATGTTAGAAGGGAAGCTCAAGTTCTTGGGTAAGACTTTTAAAATTCTTAACTATTACGAGTCGTATGTGTTATCGCACAGTTTGTAGTTAGGATAAAAGGCTTGAATCTTGTAGGTCAAACTGGTGTAACAGGAACCTACCCCACCCAATGTCATCACGATGGGAAGGTTCTTTCTATTTAGGGAGGTGATGCCCATGGGAGACGTCCCCAATGACCTGGGGTTTTGAGGAGGCAAGAGGATAATAAGACACAGATAGATTCCCCCTCACAAGCCACCACCAAACAGATAGTCTGGCCAAAAGCCAATTTAGAGTAAACCCCCAAAGATATACCTGCCTGGAACAATGAAACAACAAACTAATATATGCAAGTTATATTCCAATGGGGTTAGTACTTCATATAATAGCCGAATATCTGAATAACATATAAGCAATTGGCAATAAATGTTGACGAAGTCAATGTTTATCAATAGCAATGAAAATTGTAACACTTCACCACTAAATATTGGAACAATATGGCATTCAATGTAACCAATCAATACTTCATTCAATAAATGCTTTAACCATTATTCAATTGCTCATAAAGAAAACGTCTAGATGCACTAATAATAAAATAGCAAAGGATGATGGCAGCACTTAGGGTTAATAGGGTTAGCTCTTAGACTGGGGTTAGTAGTTAGGGTTTCAATTCAAAGGTTTTGAGAGTGTTGTAATCAAGTTTCACTTCAATGTTGGAGGACTCTAGATCAGTGCCTTAGGGTTTAAAGGAGTCAAAAGTGAAGGACGCAAAGGTTGAATGAGTTAAGGTGACAACGGCCAAGAACTAGAGGGAGGATTTCTGAGGTGTTTCTATGGAAAGGCCTAAGAATCAAAACCCTAGGGGAGAGAGGCACACTCTGGTGTTTCCATGGCAAGGCCTTGTGCTCTCTCCTCCTTTCTTGGATGGAAAAACGACTAGCATAAAAGATAAACTGAGATAAGAGGGTTTGATAAAACAAAGTGTTGCAGCAACAAGGCTTCACTAGCAAACCCTAGAAGGATCGTCCCTAAAGTGTAGAAACTGTAGGCTTCAAGACGTTTCCTTCTTCTCAACTTGTAAAGGTACGGCTAGAAAAGGGGAAGAAGAAATAGGAGTATAGTTGCGGCTAGGCTCTTTCTTCCTTCTTCAATTACTGAAAAAATTCTCTATCAGGGGACATGAGACAAGGACCTGCTTGTGTGCTTGTTAGCTAGGGTTTTGATTCAGCAAAATTCATAAACATATGCAATAAATTAGGCTACAACCATTCATTCAAGAAGTTTTGCAGAAAAATACTTACAATTCACCAAGAAATAACCATGCAAACCCTAGTTGTAACACCTTCCTTGAAGAGAAATGCCAAAATATGCTAAAAAATGTCTTCCTTCAACAAGTGCACCTCACTAAATCAACCAAATACCCAAGAGAGGGCACAAATTTCAAACCTCCTTATGGAGTGAATGAGTGATGATGAAAAAATGAAGGAGAAAATCCTCCATTTATACAATATCATGACCTAATTTTAGTTTTTAGGTCATGTAAAAGGTCGACAAGGCCAAAATACCAAAATCATATTGTTTTACATTAAATTGTCAAATTAAATCCTAAATCAAGATGAAAAGAGAGTAAAAGCCCCTCCAAGGGAGACGTTGGCCCCTTTTTCGGAAGATGGTGCATCCTGTAGCAAAGCATTAACTCTCCTTGGGCTTCTCCAACTTGCCACATGTGCCATTGTTGCCTAGTATGCCCCCCAAAACGTCCATGATGTTGGGTGATGTCATGGTCAAGATGGTGACATCCTAGGCCTCCCAAGGCCAACATTCCACTGAGAAAGGGTCATCCCCTCTAGGTCAAGCTCTGTCGAGGTGCCTCTAGTGGAACGTCCTCTTCTCCTCTGGTGCAAAGCTCTGGATCCATCTCTATCCTGTATTTTCCCCCTGATAGGGTCTCAGTGACCACCTGACAGGCTCTTCATCCCCATGGAGATCCGAACTGATCATCTCCCCATGTGTTCCAGTCCAAGATGGTACCTGTTCCTCGAGCATGGTCCTGCACATCAAAAGATATGCCCTCCATGGGCTCATCAGTCATGGGGATCATAGCAATGTCAATCACATTTCATCATCAATATTAATAAACATATGCATAAAACCCCTAATAGATCAGTCAATAGCTCAAAGACGTTACACAAACCTACTATACAAGTCTGGGAAAAGGGAAAGGTATCCTATTGGGCTTGTGTCCACTGAATAATGGAAGTTCCCGGAAGAGACCTCTTCCAAGCCATGTAAGTGGATAAAGTGGTCAAGGGATGTCCAAGCAGGTGGGTGTAGGCCGAGGATGCAACATGTTACCTGTGGGTGACTTTGTAGAAGGAGAGTTGTACCTGTCATGGATGCAATTCTTTCTAAGCCCATTCATGCCTTTTATTTTTTTCGTTATTTCATTCTTTTATTGTTTTTTTCTTTTTTTCTCAAGAGATAATCAGGGGACACTGCCCTGGCATGGTGACCAGTGGTGACAACGTTACCCACAAGTACTTTCACAGAAATGGGAAGGTTGGCTCATGATGAGACCCCCTTTCCCTTGGCCATGCAACCAAAGGTCACTGCCCTGGCGTGGTAACGAGCTAATGGAAATGCCATACTGCTAGGTACCCATGGACCTAATAGGCTAGCTCGTGATGAGACCCCATATCCTCTAGTTAGGTCTTTTTATTGTTATTTTTTTAGGGTCCCTCTTGTTTCTTGTTAAGAAGCCTTTCACTTCTTTCTCGGGGATCCCTGGGCGAAGCATCTCAAGGTTTTATTCTTAGGATTTTATCTTTTACCAGCTTTCTTTTACCTTCTAGGCCTTTAGCCCCTTCTTCCCACTAGATAAGGTGCAACCCTAGAAATAGGTCAACCCAGTGCCCAGACAAGTGTAATGGGATAGGTGAGCGGGAAACAAGATGAAAACGTGAAACTGTGAAGGGAGCGGACGATGGCTTCTCAGTGACAACCCCGAGTGGCTAACCAAAACCAACAGACACAGGCTTACTAGGACATCCTGTCAATCCCCAAAACATGGTCAAGTGGGAAAGTGTAAGATCCAAGCAGTTGTTAGAAATCATATGCATACATTCAATGGTTTTGATGATCAAAGTGACACATACCATGATACCTAAACTAATTACCTCATGAAGCAAGAACCATATTTGACACAAGACCAAGTCGATGGTGGTGGAGGTTGTTGTTGCTGCTGACAGGATAAAGATGTTGGAAGAGAGAAAAAATGGGACCTCCAGGGCCATGTTGAAGTCAATCTTGCTCTCAGTACTCCATTTCTAAGACCTGTGGGCCTCGAGACATAATCTCCTATTTATCCCTGAAAGTGGGGGATAAGATCTGGCTCCAACTCGGGGACATGTGCTCATCGTAGAGCACATGAGAACCTCAACATATCTGGCATAACTTGCTGACCTGCTTGATCTCAAGTAGAAGCATTAGTAACAAAAACAGGGCAGTAATTCCACCCCAACATATATAGATAAAAATAAAGACTGAAATAATGCAATCAATAAGGTGAGTGTGAAATCAAACTAACATTCAATGCAAATGGTATAATACACGAATGAAAAATGCCTACTTACCTGCACTTACCTGTGAAGTCAGGTTCCCCCACCTTGGTGGGGTTTGAGGAGGCGCTCGTTGATCAGAAGCGGACGTCTTCTTCCTTCTAAAGTGGATAGATAGTAGGAGTCATCAACTGATTCTCTTCCAACTTTTAAAGGCCCGAGCCATGACTGAGTCCTTCCTTTGACATTAGTTGGCTCTCCTTTCTGAGTATCCCACATCCATATTATATCTCATTCCTTGTATTTACTAATCTTGTATTTGGTTGTCTCTTGGACAACCTGGGTGTATTTTGCAGAGGGAGGAGGGTGGGCTTCTGTTGTAAACACTTCCTGCGAGGATGGATGGATCTGTACATTGTCTTCTGGTCTTTTTAGTATCTTCACAGTCCCTATTTCCTTGTCCTTGAATTCATCCAGGAGTTGCCGGTATTCTTCGCTTTTGGGCCACTTAAATTTATCAAAGTCTTCTTCCGATGCAAAAGGCATATCTTCAGGAGATAATTTATGAAGAGTTTGTATGATCTCATCATGTTCCTTGTCATTCTTGACAGGGTGATTAGCTTCCTGCACATGGGTTTTAACTACTGGGTCATTTAGGAGACAGCCCATTATTCCATCTTTCAAAGGTAATTCTATAAAGGAAAGGTCCATTTCAAGAGTGTCGCCCAACATTGAAGAAAATTTCCTAGACAACAACATCCCCCACATATCTGGGATGTCTACTATCACGATGTCAATGTGGATTACTTTCTCAGGGTATTCTTTAAGGTAAATTTCCACATTCTCAACTACTCCATGTGTGGGTATGGCTTTAGATTCGAAACCACACACATTCCTGTAAGGACGTGTAACTTTCAACCCCAATTGTTGCATGACCTTAAAAGGCATTATGTTGGCACCTTCCTCTCAGTTGTTGATGCTCTTGTAGTTCATTACCAAAGTCATGAAGAAAGGGGGGTTTTCACCGTATTGGACCATGAAGTGATCGGCTTGCAACATGATAGGGGGGTCCATGGGTCCATCTGATCCTTGGAAGAAATTGTCAAAACTCTCTTTGATATATGGCACCTTAATGATTTCTCTTAGGGGAATGGTTACATGAATCTTAGATAGTGCCCCTTCAAAGTCAAAGTTTAATTCAACCTTCTTAGTCTTGGATGTTTTAGGAAGGAGCACATCCAAAGAAGGGGGGGTTGGCTCGATTTCTTTCTTCTATACACCTGGAATTATCGTTTCTTCAACTTTTCTTTTGATTCCTGGTCTAGGTTGTTTATTATTTCCATCCTATATTTCCTGGCTGCTTCTCTTATGGTCTCTTGATGTTCTCCACCGGTGATATTTATCTGAGGTCCTTCCATGAAATGGCCTATATTTTTTACTTGTTGATGGTCATTTTCATTGTAAGGGAATTCATGCTCCCAATGGGCTTCACTGCATTCAAGGCACCAAGGATTTTCATTAACAACGTTCATAGGGGCTAAGGTGTATGGAACCTCTTGCTCATTCTTTGGCTTATAAAATTGGTTCCCTTTTTGAAACTGCCCTTTGTACGGGACCCTGGGTGCTAGGCATTGGGATCATTCCAACTTGACAATCCTACTCATCATTTGTTCTTGATTCTTCATGATTCCATCCATAGAATCTTGCAACTTGGATATATTGGCACAAAGGTTTGAGGTGGGCTCAGTATTGTGCACTATATTTGGTTTGGTGTCCACTTTCCCCCTTGGATTTGTGAAGGGATCAATTTTAGATGAGAGGAGGTTAGCCTCGATTCTAGTAGTGAGCTCTTGGGCTTCTTGAACTGACTGGGGGGTTTTGTCCCTGAGGAGATACCCTAATTGGCCATTGAAAGACTTGGTGTAGATGTGGACAAGGTAATCATTTTTCGGGTGATGGCTAGCAAGGATCTTTTGCAGCAAGGTCTCAAACCTAGTATGGAATTCCTGAATAGACTCATTTTCATGTTTCCAGAGGTTATTTAGTTGGGTAAGAAGCATGTTAGGGTCTTCTTTGATACTCCACCTCTTGAGAAAGACCTCTTATATCTTGTCCATGGTTGTAATACTACCATCTGGAAGGATCAGGTACCAACGTCTTGAAGCATCGTAGAGGGTAGCGGAGAAAAACTTCATGACTAAGTCTTCAGCATCATCACTAATGGGATGAAGCTAAAAAACGCCCAAAAGATGCTCATGTGCTCTTCGACACTAATTGCATAAGTACTGGTAAATTTAGGCAACCATTTCTCGTACTTGGCTAGAATTTGCCTAGGGTAGCCTGGTATGGCTGACATGTCTAATGGTTTGAAGAGAGTAGATGACCATTTTCTTTGATTGTTGGTTAGGTTCGTTGTAGCGATCTGAGAACTAGACATAATTTTCAAAGGAAGACTCTTTCCGAAAAGTGATTTTACAACAGGAGAGTTCTTGGGAGGCTTCCTTCTGAAAGATAAAGGAGGATTATTGAACCTCTTTTTGGTTTGTGGAGTCGCCAGATAGTTTACTTGAAACTACCAAAGAAAAGGGAAAACACCCAAGTGGAGTCGCCAGGTAAGCTTGTAAGATAAAGGCTCTAGAGGCAAGTCCTACCGAAAAAGTGTCATCTGAGGAAGGTTTGATTCGGTGTTCCCTGACAACAACGCCAAAATATTATCGTGCAGTTTGTAGTTAGGAAAAAAGGCTTCAATCTTGTAGGTCAAACTGGCATAATAGTAACCTATCCCACCCAATGTCACCACGATGGGAATGTTCTTTCTATTTAGGGAGGCGAGGCCCAGGGGAGACGTCCCTGGTGACCTGGGGTTTTGAAGAGGCAAGAGGATAATAAGACACAGATAGATTCCCCCTCACAAGCCACCACCAAACATATAGTTCAACCAAAGGCCAATTTAGAGTAAACCCCCAAAGATATATCTGCCTAGAACAATGAAACAACAAACTAATATATGCAAGTTATATTCCAATGGGGTTAGTACTTCATATAATAGACGACTATCTGAATAACATATAAGAAATTGGCAATAAATGTTGACGAAGTCAATGTTTATCAATAGTAATGAAAATTGTAACATGTCACCAATAAATATTGGAACAATATGGCATTCAATGTAACCAATCAATACTTCATTCAATAAATGCTTTAACCATTATTCAAATGCTCATAAAGAAAACGTCTAGCTTCACTAATGATAAAATAGCAAAGGATGACGACAACATTTAGGGTTAATAGGGTTAGCTCTTAGACTGGGGTTAGTAGTTAGGGTTTCAATTCAAATGTTTTGAGAGTGTTGTAATCAAGTTTCACTTCAATGTTGGAGGACTCTAGATCGGTGCCTTAGGGTTTAAAGGAGTCAAAAGTGAAGGACGCAAAGGTTGAAGGAGTTAAGGTGACAATGGTCAAGAACTAGAGGAAGGAGTTCTAAGGTGTTGCTATGGAAAGGCCTCAGAATCAAAACCCTAGGGGAGAGAGGTTCACTCTGGTGTTTCTATGGAAAGGCCTCATTCTCTCTCCTCCTTTCTTGGATGGAAAAATGGCTAGCATAAAAGATAAACTGAGACAAGAGGGTTTGATAAAACAAAGTGTTGCAGCAACACAGCTTCACTAGAAAACCCTAGAAGGATCAGCCCTAAAGTGTAGAAACCCTAGGCTTCAATACGTCTCCTTCTTCTCAGCTTGTAAAGGTACAACTAGCAAAGGGGAAGAAGAAATAGGAGTGTAGTTACGACTAGGCTCTTTCTTCCTTCTTCAATGGCTGAAAAAATTCTCTATCAGGGGACATGAGACAAGGACTTACTTTTGTGCTTGTCACCTAAGGTTTTGATTCAAAAAAATTCATAAACATATGCAAGAAATTAGACTACAACCATTCATTCAAGAAGTTTTGCAGAAAAATACTTACAATTCACCAAGAAATAACCATGCAAACCCTAGTTGTAACACCTTCCTTCAAGAGAAATGCCAAAACATGCCAAAAAATGTCTTCCTTCAACTAGTGCGCCTTACTAAATTATCCAAATACCCAAGAGAGGGCGCAAATTTCAGACCTCTTTATGGAGTGAATGAGTGATGATGAAAAAATGGAGAAAATCCTCCATTTATACAATATCATGACCTAATTTTACTTTTTAGGTCATGTAAAAGGCCGACAAGGCCAAAATACCAAAATCATACTGTTTTACATTAAATTGTCAATTAAATCCTAAATCAAGCTGAAAAGAGAGTAAAATCCCCTCCAAGGGAGACATTATCCCCTTTTTGGGCAGATGGGGCATCTTGGAGCAAAACGTTAGCCCTCCTTGGACTTCTCCAACCTACCACACGTGCCATTGTTGCCTAGTCTGCCCCCCAAAACATCCATGATGTTGGGTCACGTCATGGTCAAGATGGTGACGTCCTAGGCCTCCCAAGGCCAACATTCCACTGAGAAAGGTTCATCCCCCCAAGGTCAAGCTCTGTCAGGGTGCCTCTAGTGGAACGTCCTCTTCTCCTCTGGTGAAAAGCCCCGTATCCATATATATCCTGTATCTGCCCCCTAATGGGGTCTCAGTTTCCACCTGATGGGCTCTTCAGCCCCATGGAGGTCCGAACTGATCATCTCCCCATGTGTATCAGTCCAAGATGGTACTTGTTCATCAAGCATGGTCCTACACATAAAAAGCTACACCCTCCATGGGCTCATCAGTCATAGGGATCATAGCAATGTCAATCACATTTGAGCATCAATATTAATAAACATATGAATAAAACCCCTAATAGATCATTCAATAGCTCAAAGACGTTACACAAACCTACTATACAAGTCTTGGAAAAGGGCAAGGTATCCTATTGGGACTGTGTCCACTGAATAAGGGAAGTTCTAGGAAGAGACCTCTTCCAAGACATGTAAGTGGATGAAGTGGTCAAGGGATGTCCAAGCAGGTGGGTGCGGGTCGAGGATGCAACGTGTTACCTGTGGGTACCTTTGTAGAAGGCAAGATGTACCTATCATGGATGCAATTATTTCCAAGCCCATTCATGCCTTTTATTATTTTCGTTATTTCATTATTTTATTTCTTTTTTCTTTTTTGCTCAAGAGATAATCAGGGGACAGTGCCCTGGCATGGTGACCAATGGTGACAACTTTACCCACAAGTACTTTCACAGAAATGAGAAGGCTGGATCATGATGAGACCCCCTTTCCCTTGGCCATGCAACCAAAGGTCACTACCCTGGCATGTTAACCAGCTAATGGCAATGCCATACTGCTAGGTACCCATGGACCTAATAGGCTGGCTTGTGATGAGACCCCCTATCCTCTGGTTAGGTCTTGTTTTTATTATTTTTTAGGGTCCCTCTTATTTCTTGTTGAGAATCCTTTCATTTCTTTCTCGGGGATCCCTGGGCAAAGCATCTCAAGGTTTTATTCTTAGGCTTTTATCTTTTACCAGCTTGATTTTACCTTATGGGCCTTTAGCCCCTTCTTCCCACTAGATAAGGTGAAACCCTAGAAATAGGTCAACCCAGTGCCCAGACAAGTGTAATGGGATAGGTGAGAGGGAGACAATATGAAAAAGTGAAACTGTGAAGGGAGTGGACGATGGCTTCTCAAAGACAACCCCCAGTGGCTAACCAAAACCAACTGACACAAGCTTACTAGGACATCCCATCAATCCCCAAAACATGGTCAAGTGGGCAAGTGTAAGATCCAAGCAGTTGTTAGAAATCATATTCATACATTAAATGGTTTTTATGATCAAAGTGACACATACCATGATACCCGAACTAATTACCTCATGAAGCAAGAACCCTCTCTGACACAAGACCAAGTCGATGGTGGTGGAGGTTGTTGTTGTTGCTGACAGGATAAAGATGCTGGAAGAGAGAAAAGGTGGGCCCTCCAGGGCCATGATAAAGTCAATCCTGCTCTTGGTGCTCCATGTCTAGGACCTATGGGCCTCGAGACATGATCTCCTAGTTATCCCCAAAAGTGGGGGATAACAATTTGCAAATCAAAAAAACATTCTAGGAAAATTTAGATGATGGAATTTTAAATGACCCATCTTTAATTTTGGGAGGAGATTTGAATTTGATGGTGTTTGGAAGTGAGTTTTTGGGTGAGTCATCTCAAATTGATCCTCTGGATCCATTTTTTGGTTATCTCTTTGAAAAGTTGAAATTGGTGGACTTGCAACCAATTCTGATGGCGCCAATGTGGAGAAATGGTAGAAGTGGAGTAGGTGGGGTGTCAAAAAGACTAGACATGTTCTTGGTTGATGAGGGTGTTCTAGAATTTTTTTATCAGTATAGAACATGGATAGGATCAAATGGGGTGTCTGACCATCAACCTATTTTGTTGCAACTCGAATCAGTTTCAAAAAAAGATCCAGGTCCATTTAAATTTAATCACGCCTAGATCAAGCAAGAATCTTTTCGTAAACTAGTTTGGGACAATTGGTTTGGATCAAGCAAGAAGCTCAATTTCTTAAAAGTCTGAAGTACTTGAAGCAGCGTGTTTTCAATTGAGAGAAAGAAAGGAGGGAGTCCAGACAGGATGAACTCTTAGAGATTGAGTAGAAGATAGATTTGATCTTCAATATCAATCGGGTGGGATTTTTTATGGAGGAAGAGCGTGTTTAACTGTGACTCCTAGAAGAACAAAAGGCTCATCTGTTGGTAATTCAAGAGACAACCTAGAGACTCAAAATTCAGGCCATTTGGTTGGTGGAAGGTGACAACAACACTAAATTATTCCATAAATTTGCAAAGCACGTGAAGATTCTTAACACTATTTGGGAGTTGGAAGGATCGACAAAGGAAGTGGTCATATCTTTCAAAGATCTTGTAGAAGCAAGGGATGCATACTTTGGAGCGATGTTCAAACAACTATAGGAAAATCACATTGGAGAAAATGGTAGGTAATAATATTATTTCCTTTTTTTCTTTTATCAACATGAAAATGACTTGATTGGGGCACTAGTTACCAAGGATGAAATAAATAAGACTCTTTCTGGTTTTAAAAGAGAAAAGAGTCTGGGTCCCGATGGCTGGACCATGGAGTTTTATTTGGAATTTTTTTATTTTCTTGGCGATAAGCTCCTCAATGTGGTCGAGGAAATTAGAACAATGGAAATAATTTTTGGAGCTACTAATGACACATTTCTAGCTTTAATTCTAAAGACATCCAATCCCTCAAGTTTCATTGATTTTATACCTATTTCTCTTTGCAATTTTATTTACAATATGATTGCTAAGATAATAGCCAGTCAGATTAAGGGGATACTATCTAGGTGTCTGACGAAGAAACAATTTGGCTTTCTCTTTAACCGACGGATCATAGATGCGGCAAGGACGACATAGGAGGGAATGCATACTATTAAATTAAAAAAGGTCTCGTCTCTGGTTATGAAATTGGATTTGGAAAATGTATACGATAAGGTGAATTGGACTTTTCTCAGATTGGCCTTATTATAATTGGGATTAAGTTTGGAGTTGACCAATTGGGTCATGTCAAGTGTCTCTTTGACCAATTGTCTAGTATTAAGAAATGTGTCCCCATCCAAATTGTTTAAGTCATCGAAGGAGCTCCAACAAGGTTTCCCCTTGTCTCCCTTTTTGTTCCTCCTAGCCACATAGTGATTGAGAAGATTAGTTCTCAAGACTCAGGAGGAGAGAACTTTAAAAGGCATAAAGTTTGTAAAACAATTACAACTGACCCATTTGGTCTTTATCGATGATGTAATTCTTTTTGTTGAGGGATCCATAAGGGATTAAATGGTTTTCAAATGTATTCTCAACATTTTATGTTTGGATATAGGTTGGATATTAGTATCAATAAGACTCTTATGCTTGGAAATGAACTTTCGGATAATCTGGTAGAGTAGTTTCTTTCTTTGTTTGACTTCATATTTGAGAATCTACAAACTAGTCCAAAGTATCTTGGGTACTTTTAAAAACCCAATGATTATAGAGTGGTGGATTGGATGTGGTTGTTAAGAAAGGTGGAAGATAGAATCAATCCTTGGTCCCATAGATGGTAATCCTTAGGTGGCAGTCTGAGTTTGGTAAAATCGTTTTTTGAAAGCATTCCAACATATTAGTTTTTCTCGGTTCATGTTCTAAAGAGTATCTTGGATAATATTTGTAGGTGATGCTTTAGATTTTTGTGGTCAGGAAAGAAGGTGAAAGAAATTGTTCCTATGTTCAAATGGATAGTTTTGTATAAACCAAATAAAGAGGGTGGTTAGGGTCTGAAGAATATCTTTTTGTTTGGCCAAGAGTTGGTAGCTAGGAGTTTGTGGAGGATGGTTTTTTATAAGGGTTTGTTGGATACAATCATGAAGATTAATTACCTCATTTTTTTAACTACAAAAGAATGGATCAGGAAGGATCCTAAATTTGTAAAAGGGGATTCAAATATCTGGAAGGGTCTTGTACACGATTTTCTGATTATCGATAGATGGGTAGCCTTGAAGATCGAGAATGGAAGTCAATTTATTCTAGGGGAGGATTTGTGGATTGGAGCAGGGGGTTAGTTTATATTGTTAGAGGATCTTAGGTTCCTTCTCAATGCTCATGGTTTGAGGCACATAGAAAATATTGTGACAAGCAAGATACAACCCAATGGTTTTCAAAGGTGGACTTCGATGGAGGAGCTAGGTTTGGAGGGTGCTATGGAAAATGATTGGAGTGGTTTTATTAGGATGATTTATCATAACAGAGTCACCTTGGCGAATGAAGAAGAAGAATTATTTTGGTCGTGGAATAGGGCCTCAGGTAGTGTAACAGTAAATCTTGGATATGAGGTCATGGATTCAGGAGGGTCTGGAGTGGATAGAAGATGGTGGTTGTATTGATTTTGGAAGTGGAAAATCCTTTTGAAAACTAGATTGTTTATGTGGTTGTCCCTGAAAAATAGGATTTTAACTTGGGACAGCGAAGAGAGGAGGGGTTGGATTGGATTGGATGGAATAGGTGTTCTCTTTGTCAAGTAGAAGAAGAATCAATGTTTCATGTGTTTGTATCCTATTCATTTAGTTATCAAGTATGGTGTGATTTCATGGTGAATTTGAATTGTATAGGGCAGTGGAATAGTGATTCTTTGGAACTCTGTTTATGGAAGTGGCCCTGAAATCCGTATTTGAAACAATTTAAGGAACTTCCTTCTTATGTTATATGGGGCATCTGGATGCAAAGAAACCGAGTCTTTTTTTATGTGCATGTTGCAAAGATAATATTCGTGGCTCATAAGGTTAGGGACTATTTCCTTTAGTGAGGAAAGGATACATGGCATCATTTGGATCATTGGAGACTAGTACCCATTTTTAATCCAGTGATGGCAAGATGATTTTTTTATGATGCAAGTCATGGGTTACTAGGTCAATATGGAGCTAGCATAGTCCTTTATATGGATCAAAATCAATATTTTCATTTAAAGGTAGAGGCCAGTTATGGAATGAACACAAGGGATGAATTGATTGCACTCTAGATGTTACTTGTTTTTGTGAAAGCAAAGGGAATTCGTCAGATCTAGATCGTGGGAGACCCTAAAGCCATGATCAACTAGTTTGATGATCATAGTCAGTTGAATAACCTTCTTTTAGAGCCATGGAAAAGGCGAATACGAGATCTTCATGAAGGTTTCGATGATATCATAATAAATCACATTTCCAGGGTCCATAATCAACAAGCATATTTACTATCAAAATAGGTTCTTGTTTTAAATGATGGTACCTTAGTAATTAATGAATGTCTATATGGGGTACCTCTTCCAGAGGCTACCCAGATGGTCTACTGAAAATTCAAGGTGGTAAGATGATTATGTTTTTTGTGTTAGAATTTGGGTAATGATAGTAAAACTCATTTTGGTGTGGTTTTGTTAACAACAAACAATCAATCTTCCTACGATTTGTTTAGCATGCTATCGTCTAGTCATGGATCTTGGGTAAAATGCTTGGAATGAAAATGACTTCCATGCCTCTCTTTTATATATTTTGATTCTCATTGATAAAAATATACATATTTTTTCTTCAGAAAAATAAAAGAGTCTTCTCTTTAAAATGATATATTGTTGATATTATGGTAGCTGCGGGAGGTATTTACCTCCACGTGTAAACCTGATGAGAATAGAATACTCCAGAAAGAAAGAAGAAACCCTAATGAGTTGGATAATAACCCTAGAAGACTTGTCGGCTCAAGAAGATCATTTATATTAGGTTATTAGCCTCCAAGAGAAAAAGTCGACCAGAAATAATAATAATATATTGAACGGACAGGTACCCAGAAGGAGAATTTAGCCCTAGTAAGTCTGCCAAAACCACTATAAATACAGGGCGTCAGTCTCTCATTTGACACATCTCAGCAGTTGCAGAGAGCTAGTTCTGCGCAGTGCAGTGGTAGTCTTGTGTGCAGGTTTAGAGGAGAGTTGTTGATGCAGCTGTTGCAGCTAGCAATTACGTTTTGGCTTGGACTATTTCTTGGATAGTGTTTGGAACATCTTATCAGCCTTTGTTGATGCGTTATCCTTGGGGAAAGGTGCACTACCCTTTGTTTATTTATCTAGCCTAGGGTTTGCTTCCGGAGTGATTCTCTGTCAAGGTTAAGGTGCTCAGAGGGTGGCTTCAGCCTATGGTTGGGTGACAAGGGTATTGTCAATGGTAAAATGAGCACACATCTTTCATATTCTAATAGGTTATGGGCCCACACCTCCTTCATTCAGTCTAAGCGTTGCAAGGAAACATAACCGCTAGGATATTGATCTCACTGAGGAACTGTTGCTAGGGTTACTAGCAGAAGCAGCTTCCAAGACACTGTCGCTAGGGTTACTAGCAAGAGTTGTTGCAGAAACCCTAATCCTCTTGTTGAGTCACCTTAAGTGAATGGATTGACCTAATCTATGGATATATTAGTGCTCTCTAGCCTAGCGCATCTCTTGATACTCTTAGCAAGATAAGGCGTGAAGTTTGAGTTTATGGTCAAATCTTGGGTTTGACCAAGTCAAAGCAGCCATGACTTATTCTATGAAGTCAGAGAACAAGTTAAATGGAGCTTGTAACTTCAGAGCGTGGAAGACAAGAATTGACCTCATCCTTGCCAAGAATAAAGTGTTGGATATCGTGGAAGGAAAGATTGTGAAGCCAGAGTTTGAAGAAGGAAAAGAGAAGGAACCACAGAACATTGCAGCTATGGAGAAGTTCAAAGACAATGATATCAATGCTATGATTATCATAGTGGAATATATAAAAGACCACTTTATACCCTACATCTCCCATCTTGACTCATCAAATAATATGTACGATGCCCTAACAAATATCTTCTCAGTCAAAAACATTGGACAAGTAATGAGTTTGAAGAATGAACTCTCTGACATGAAGATGAATGATGACAATAGCATAACATCTTACTTTGTGAGAATCTCTCAGTTAAGAGATCAACTACAAGCTATTGAAGAGATCATATCAGAGAATGAGTTGGTAAACATAGTACTCAATGGTCTTCCCAAGATGTGGGATGCATTTTCTGCAAGCATGAACACAAGAAATGAGTATCTGACATTTGAAGAACTTTGGACTTGTTGTGCTCAAAAAGAATCAAGGATCAGTGCAAAAGAGAAACCCCAAAAGAAGTATGATGATCAAACCTTCACAACAAGATTCAAGAACTTCGGGAACAAAAGGAATTTTGGTTCAAGGAGGAAGCCAAATCAAGAGAAAGACATATCATAAGTACAATGCTTCAACTGTCGAAAGTATGGTCATTACAAGAATCATTGTCCCGAGCTAAAGAAAAGGAAGGAGAAAAATGAAGCATCAATTGTCGAAGAAAAGGAACCTACAAAGAAGACTAAGTAGGATGGAAGAGACTTCTTCTTCTAAAGGTAACAAAACTCTTCTTATTTCTTGTACATATCTTGTTTGCATCGTCTATGTACATATCTTGTATATCTATCTCTTGGAAGATAATGTGTTGCAAGAAGAACTATACTTATGGAAGAACAAAAAGATAAGAATGAATATCATTAGATAAATACACATGAAAGGATGAAATACAAATCATGTGGAAGTTATTGCAAGATAAGCCGAATCAATCTTGAAGAGACTTAGAAGAAGGAAAGAAGTCAGCAATCGAGAGGAAATTGGAAAAAGACTTATGACGTTTTGTAGAAGACAAAAAGGCGGAAGCGTGGAATCTGTTAGACAAGAGAGCCAATTATATATTGTAGAAGACAATAAGGATGCAGATGGAAGCATGGACTCTGTTAGACGGAGGGAGCCGATTATATGCACATATACATGAAGCAAGGATTAGGAGGGAGATAATCCTATGATCCATTGAAGATGATGAAGTATATATCCATGAAAGAGAGTACGTATTCTTCAAAGAGAATCCTTAAAGTATCCCTGGTTGTCCATCCACATCCGTGATCCTATGATGGAATATTTAGGGCATGGAATATATAATAAACTCCATGGACCCAAGGACTAAAGAAACACATGAAGATTCCGAGAAAGAAAGAGAATCCAGAACAACCAGTCATTGTATCAAGAATCACAAGATTGTCAGCCTAATATAAACTCAATAAAAGAAATCAAGCAGAGGAACTGAAAGTCATGATGAAGAACAGTGCATGGAAGACTTATGAATGAAAGAATTGCAAGATCCAAAACTAGAGGTTCTCCCATATGGAGGGATAATACTATGATGATTACTTGTTCCAGTAAACCAGACCTATCTCTACATGAGTCATTATATCATCTGCAACATCCATGAGTCGGAATTCTACATTAGATGAATGCAAAGAATGTTCTCTAGAGAAATTGAATAAAGAGTGTATGAAGAGAAATCTCAAGACTTTGAGGCATACCAGAAAGAGACCCTTGTATGTAGATAGAAGAAGATAACTTGGTGGAGAACCTCGATTGCACAACAGAAGTGTGGTGAAGATTTCCTATAACATCAAGATGATTACTCAGAAGATCAGATCTCATGATGACAAAAGAAGTGCCACATGGATATGTTCCAGTTTTTCCAACAATGATATACTCTATTATTCAGAGCTACATGAAGCCTTCACAGTGTTCCAAACTAAAGTACATTTGAAATCAAGCATTACATTATCCATGATGAAGTCCAGAAAGGAGAAAGTGGTTCTCCAATACATATCTCCACAGATGAGAAGATAAGCAGATATTTTGGTAAAGCTTCTATCCAAGATGAAAGAGTTTGCGTACTCAAGTTGGAGCTCGTGGAAACGACTTCCTTACTAAAAAAGGAAAAGATGACTCCCAGGTTGGGAGGGAGCATTTAAAATATTATTGAAGACATTCATTTTCAAGATTGAAAAATAGTCCATCTTGGACAGATGCTTTCATGTTCAGAAAGTGGATTGAGATTTCTGATGGACAACGATTTCCCATTGTGGTTAACATGGGAAATGGTCCAGATTGTTGATGTATCATAGACAAC
>ML792066.1:36011-46247 GCA_009831015.1 Picea engelmannii
TTTGATTAGTGTAGGAGGAATGGCCCAGGGTGAGGAATGGTCCAGGCTCATAAATCAGAAACAATCATTCTTCCTTGTTTGAGAAGAATAGGGCAGATAGCCCATTGTTGATGTTCTACACTGAGGGAAGATATTCCTTCAGATCTCATAGATGTGAGTGAAATATTGGACCAGATGATTCAGTTTATATCATAACATTGTTTCTGTGCAGGTTGCTATTAGATGTTTGTTATGAAGACTATATGACAGTAGATGTATACTACTGTGGTGGATATGTTCCGTTGTTCGTAACTATACATTGTTGATCAAGTACTTGTGTGTTACTGGGTATGGTAGTGTACCACTGGATTGTAGTTATGTACTACTATGGATAGACACAGTTGTGTTCTACTTTGTTCTTATTGCCTTGAAGACTATCAACGATTTATTGCAAATAATTATCAGTCAGATGAATGATGAACAAAGCTTTTCCAGACATAAAATGGTTCAGAACATTTACTCGTCTAGATTAAAAGAATGGCTCTTGTATCACTCTGTGGAGTGAGAATCATGTCTAATTACTCAGATAGAGTATGGTTTTGAGAGATGATGTAGCTAATGATGATGATGGTGCTCATGATCTAGTCATGATCTAGTCTATATAACTATGTTGATGCTACCGGGTGAATTGTATGTTTTGTGCTCAAGACCATTACCTGTAATACCTCCCTAGCTAGGAGGGAGTGTTGATATTATGGTAGCCACGTGAGGTATTTACCTCCACGTGTAAATCTGACTAGAATAGAATACTCCAGAAAGCAAGAAGAAACCCTAATGAGTTGGCTAATAGCCCTAGAAGACTTGTCAGCTCAAAAAGATAATTTATATTAGATTATTAGCCTCCAAGAGAAGAATTCGGCCAAAAATAATATTAATATATTGAACAGACAGGTACCCAGAAGGAGAAGTCGGCCCCAGTAAGTCTGCCATAACCACTATAAATACAGGGCGTCAGTCTCTCATTTGACACATCTCAGTAGTTGTAGAGAGCCAGTTCTACACAGTGCAGTTGCAGTCTTGTGCGCAGCTTTAGAGGAGAGTTGTTGGTGCAACTGCTACAGCTAGAAGTTATGTTTTGGCTTGGACTATCTCTTAGATAGGGTTTGGAACATCTAATCAGCCTTTGTTGATGCGCTATCCTTAGGGAAAGGTGTGTTACCCTTTGTTTGGCTATCTAGCCTAGGGTTTGCTTCCGAAGTGATTCTATGTCAAGGTTAAGGTGCTCGGAGGGTGGCTTCGGCCTATGGTTGGGTGACAAGGGCATTGTCAATGGTAAAACGAGCACACATCTTTGATATTCTAACAATATTAACATAGATTTATCTTAATCTTATATGTATTAAATATAAAATAAAAATAAAAATTGAAGTTATATATTAATATAGATTTATCTTAATTTTATGTGTATTAAATATAAAAAGGAATAAAAGTATGGAAGTACAAATCTATAGTCTCTAGACAGTAAAAAGGTCTAGGATATATGAAATTAATATGGATATGTGCTAGTTTAAAAGATATAAAAATCAACTCCCTTTTCTTCTTTCATAGTAATGCATATCTTTTCCATCAAGAATCTCTTCCTCTCAAAATTAAAAGAAAACTTTGTTTATTTAGATGGAAGAATCTAAGGACTGRAACTTATTAATAGATTTACTCTTAACATTTTGAATATGTGTCTTCCAATCTATTAACTCAACTACAATGCAAGGTTTCAACATGCTTTGTAAAAGAGCAGTGTTGGAATTAATATTTTTTTATAAGGTACCATGAGTCAAWTTGTTACAACCTGAGTGGGTCTAATGGTTAAGAATATGCTTTTCCTCTTGAGAGGTCACAGGTTCAAATCCAGATGTGGCTAGGGTATGTACACCTACGTAGTACTAAATTGTTTATAATTAAATATATAAACCTAAAACTACTTCTTGTTGGCCAATAACTCATTTTCCTCGGACATAAGTAAATAGGTTAACTACCCAAGACCAAGAGGTAATTGTTATCCTCCCTTCTAATTAACAACTAAGTTATAATAGGTACTGCCACCATTGAAAAAATGAAAAAAAAAATTGTGTGTATGTGTATTGTGCTTTTCCATTTCAAAAGAGAGGTTTGATGGTGGTGGCTCAAACCCCAAACCCTAGTGGGGAAAGAGACATTTGTAGAGCCAATGGAAATAAACCTTGATTGGTTGGCATGTGAGGATACTTGGTCAAGGAGTTAATGGAGGAAACGTTGGAGGAGGAGATACAACTCGTGGACTACTTAGACAATACACTATCCGAGTTCTCGATTTTCAAAATCCCTAGGGTGGCCAAAGTCATTTTTCGTACTCGAGTGGGGTTAATTCCCTCACGGTATTTGGTATGAACAAGGGGATCCATATTCCACCAATCCTGATAGAGAAGTAAATACTTCTAATCAACCAGAGGATTTGTGTGGTATCAAGGAGGAAAATCATTATTGACCCAGGGAAGTGGACAGAGCCAAGATTTTTGGCACTCGGACTAAGCTAACTAAGCATTTTCCTACTGCATGTAGTTCATCCTCAATCACAAAGGATTTTGAGAAGGGATACAAGGTTGTTTTCCCTTCAAGTTTTATTGGTAAAAAACTAAACCTTAAGGAGCTCCAAATGGGTTTCATTCCAAGTGAATGGTGTGTTGCCGACTCTAAGTGTAGGAGGAATATAACATCTAGGGGTGGAGGGGTTGCATTGGTGGTTGGGGAGGACCTCTAGGTCATCCAAATCACTGAGCTAGATGGTTGAGCTTTGGTTGGAATTTTTTTTCGTTGATGGGTATCCATGGCAACGTTGAGTGGGTGGATTCAACGCAAATGGGAGGGAGTGTGGGGTTATCTATCGATTGTGCATGTTCTATCACGTGAATTGATAGGCTTTTTTTTTCAAGAGAAGGTGGATTCATAGAAGATCTTAAAGTCCAAGTGGTATTGGGACCATCACTTTGCATAAAGCCTTGGCATCTATTGTTCGATGCACATGAATAACTCTTAACCAACGCTCCAACTAAGATCAAATTTCCTAACCTTCCCTAGAGTTTTGGAATGATTCGAGGTTGAGGGAAATTGGTGGATTCCTGGGTACCTTTCTTGGATCCGATTAAAACTACAAGACCAGTATAATAAATATAGTTACACATATCCTATTCAACCTAAACCCTCATCAAGTTTTTTATGAGTTGATGGAGTTTGTTCTTGGAGAGAGATCCTTTACCCAGAACCTTTATTTTTTTATCATTCCTTTTATGTGCTCTTGTTTCCATAAAGTGGGTCATGTTTTGGCCGATTTTTCATCATTATTTCAGAGAAAATTCCTAGGGTCTATGTGAGGTGGCTCGGTGGGATCAAGTGACAAAGACAATGCAATCAGGGTTTCTAAGGCTCTTTCACCTCAAAATTCTTGGGTCGAGCCTTTGGCTGAGGTGCAACCAAACATTTTAAAAAACTTTAAAGAAAAGGTGTTGGAAGGAATTATGGTTGGAGAGGTGAAAGTTAATTTAGATTATAAGGCTCTGTCTAACAATGTCAATGTGAGCAATGGGGATGGGGTCAAACCAGTCTTGGACCTGTCAACACTACAATGGGAAATCTGGATCAGATTTGGATAGAGAGAAATTCCTTAATTCAAGGTATGGAAAATACTCATCTTGCTTATAATTTGGTCTCTATTTTGGGTCTCATTAAGGAGGAGGATGCTTCGTTTTTGTCAGTCACTTCGAAGGGGAAGTTTTTGGGTTTCCTACTAAGTCTTATAGGGGTGGGTCTTTACTAGTTATAGGATTAGGGTGGGATTATTATACTCTCTCTAGTCTTAATAACTTACTACTTTCTCATTCTTCCACTTTGGTATGTTCAAGAATAAAGCCTTGTATTTTGAGGTCCTACTCCTCTGACTTAAGGTTTACACAATCGAGGGGTTTGGGATGTGATGGAGCTATTGTCTTCAGTCCTTCTAAGGAGGGACACAATTCCACATTAAAACATGCCTAGGAGAAAGCACACCATGAGATTTTTCAAAGTCGACAAAGCACACGGTCGGGGATCCTTAGAGTAGGCATAGTCCCTACTCTAGTTCTGTCATGAAAATTATGTTTGTCAACATCATAGGCTTGAGGGGATGGGATAAAAAACTATATTGGAAATGATTTGTGGATATAGAAAGGTCGAATGTGGTGTTCATCCAAGAAAATATGGGTCCTTGTGACATTTTTTGTTGTTGGAGGAATCGACAACTAGTCAGGCACGTACTCGCGTGACACGGGGTCATGCTTTTCGAATCCTACCACTATAAGATGTAGGGATGTCAATGTGGCCCCTCATGAAACACACAAGGTAAGTCGATATTTTCAACCAATGACATCACATAATGGACTGCCTTAACAATACACTCCATCACCAATTGTTCTACACCCTAGGGGTTGGGTCCTTATGACATTTTAATTGTTGACCTATTAAATATTTTATGTGTTGGCACCCAAAGTTTTGGGATAAAGATTGCATGCATGCACAAACAAATTTGTGTGAAAATTACAATTTTTCATGCACTCTAGAAATTGCACAAGGGATGATGGAATATGTGTGTTCCAGTTTGAGTTCTTCTATGCGCACTAGAAATCAAGAAGATACCACATGCACCCCAGAATCAAGAAAAGGATCTTCGAGAAATATTCCTGAATGATTAACTCATGAAACACAAGAGATCATGGAGAATTTAAGGGATGAGATGGAAATTTAGTTAAAACTACCATGACTCAAAATAGGCTGTGTAGACTGCATGCATGTGGAAGAAGTGTGTGGGACTGAAATTCGGTAGAGAAAGTGGAGAAAAACTAGAAGTGACAGAGCAATAGAGAAGAGAAGGAAACAAAAGGAAGCAACGGTGACACAAAGGGAGTTATTTAGTTGTTGGTTGTTGCTATTTCTATCATTGTTGTTCTTGTTGTGAAGACAATTGCTATTATCATGGTCAATTGTTGTCCATTCAGTGGGCTCACTCTAAAGTCATGTTTTGTAAAGAGTTTGGTTGTGAGTCTAGTTTTGTAATACATGAAAAGTATGATAAAAAGTGAATGGAACCTTGTAACGAACTACTGTGAGAATGTTGAGAGTGTAGGGAACTGTTTCTGATACATGATGAGTCTCTTAGTCTATGTATGTGTCTGGTCGAATGAATATGATAAAATTTATGGTTATTCTTATCCTTTGATCTGTTGATTATGTGTCCAATGAATTTCTATGTTGATGTTACATGTTGCTAGTATTTAAGTATATTGCAATGGAATGTATGAATGTCAACCCGAGGGGATTCCCTATGTAACTTAATCCTTCATCATTGACATACGACCGGATAGTCTTTGTGATTCTCATGGCATCCTGGGTGAGACCTTCTTTAGTCTTCGATTGAGGATTGATATGTCGATGCCTTGGAGTTTTTGTTGGTCAAATCTAGATGAAACCTAGGTCATCAACCCCGTGACGTTAAGAAGGAAGTGGACAAGTGAGCCAACAAATGATTCTTTTGTCGGGACCTGAAGGTTTTGTATTGAATGATGAAGGTAAATAATGAGATGGTATTCATATCAGGAGGAAATACAAGATTGTTTGAATGTGAAAGAAGATGATTTTAATCAATGAGAGACTCAAGGTATGATTGCAAACGTAGAACGATGGAAGAATATTTATATCTACATTGATATGCATGGAATTTTCTTTGTTGAATTTCCATGTTTATTTTATGAATGGTTGAAGAGGTGGACTACTACTAATACTGCTTTGAGGCCTCAAGAACCACTGGTCTAGGACCAGATCACAATTGATAGGATGAAGGAATTGGATAATAAGTGGGCTCTAGCAATTGATTTATGTTTTCTTAGGTGAAGGAAGGTTACATTATTGAGTTTTTTGTAGAATACAATGATTCTTTGAGCGAGGCTGAAAGAGAGTTTGTTGAAGGTCCTCGTAAAATGTTTCTTGAAGAAATCCCATTGTGGATAAAATTTGTGGAGAAAGGATTGATGCGCACAGAGCTTGATAGGATGGTTGAGTAGAGCCCCTAGTGCTGGGGGGGGTGACAAGAAGGGGGGAAATAGAGAGAGGAGTTGGATCTGTTGAGGAGGATCCAAAAGATGTTAAGATGAGGTGAGGGAAGAGAATGGACCCAAAATAATAGATGAGAGAGAGAGAGAAAGATTTTAAATATACACAAGAATAGTTATGTTAATGAGGAGATCAGAACAAAGGAGTGTGAGATGAGGGGTTAGGCCCAAAATAAAGTGGAAGGAGATTTCACTAAGAGGAAGTGTGGGAGAGATTATTGTGCCAGAGAAGATCACATATGAATATATGTCAATGAAGAGGTGTGACATTAGGATTAGGGTATCCAATGAAGATACTAGAAGTAGTGGTAGTATGGGTCAAGAAGACGAAGTCCAACCCCATTGGTTGTTGCAAGATGCCGCAAATTTAGAGGATGATGAGGTGTAGAGGTAGGAGAGGATGTTGAAGTTCCCCCAAGAGGAGGGGAAGATGAGTTACAAATAGTGGATGGCCTTGCACGACTGCAAGTAGGAAACTCTTTGGGTTCCATCACAAGAAATGATAGAAGAATATGGAGGTACCACCCCCCTTAAAAAAATTTAACCAAGAAGAAAGAAAAACAGGCAATGTGACGATTAGAGTACAAGAAAGAGTAGTAGAAGGAAGGAGAGAAGAAATGAGTGAAGAAGATGACAAAGTCATCAATTCTTCACAAGGAAGAGTATCAGTACTAAGATCCACAAAACCAAGCAGTCAATCTGGAGGACATAGTATGAGATTGAGGATGGTGAATCATGATATCACTATGAGGTTACCCATGTTCCATGGGATGGGAAAGGATTATGCAAAATAGAATTGGTTTACGTGTGAGGTGATATGGTATGTGAAGAGGATCACAAATGAAGAATCAAAGATTGCACAACTGGAGACCACTTTCAAGGAAAAAGACCTGATGTGGTACATGGAGTACAAGGATAGTGCACAAACAGTATAGACAAGGTCCCTAATAGAAATCAAGAGAGATATGCTTAAGGAGCTCCAAAAATCTAAGTCAAAATCTTAATGCGTAATAGTGATTAAGGAGATCAAGAAATAACTAGGAGAAATCATGTGGAATTATGACCAACGATTCAATATCTTGTTGGATACGTTGATGTTCCAAATATAGGACATGCAACATAGAGAATGGTTCATTATGGGGTTTCTTCCCCATATACGAGTCACGCTTACCCAAAAAAAATTGACAACTCAAACAGAGGTGGTGGATATTGCGATGTCCCTGGAGGCTACACCAGAAGAAGGAGAAACATCGATAGCTCTGGTGTAGGTGCATTCCCTTCTTTCCAACCTGAAGATGCAACTACAAGGTATGGCTAAGGAAAAGGTGGTGCACTAGCACATATGGTGTACAACATGTCAGTTAGAGGGTCACTACAGAGATGAGTGTCCCTCGTTGGGAAATTATATGGCAACAAGTATGCCAAATCCATTTCCGAGAGATAGTTGGGAGATATACCAAATGGTGCAATATTTGTAGATAGTTGGGAGATATACCACCCCACTACCCAACACTGGAAAAATATTTGAAGACCCATCATACTATGTTCTATGAATTCTACAAATCCATGGGGCATGATGTGAACAACGGCCAGTCACTTCAATTGATACAATACCACACCCATGATGTCTTCTGCATTCAAGAGGAGCATAAGGGTGGTGATTGTGGAGGTTCTAAGAGAGGTGGATATCAAGGAGGTCCTAGGGGTGGATATAGACGTGGTTGAGGACAAACATACAAAGGAGGTGGAGGGAGACCCCCCACTTGTCTTAATTGTGGCGAGATAGGCCATGTGTTGATATTTTGCACCAAATTATGTTCTCTCTGTGGTTATTGTTATAGTATCGAGCATCTCACAGAGGATTGTCCCAACTTAGTGAAGAAGTGGGAAGAGAATAAGGAACATTGTAACATGGTGACTGTGGAGCTACACACGAATCAAAATAAGTATGAGGAGGTTGATGTGTGGGTGATAACCCGAGGTAGAGAAAATATGGGAGTGGAATTTGAGCATGATGAAATCTCGGGTCAAAAGATGGAGGGGAAAATTAGAAAGGAAACACAACCCCCTTGTAAGTTTGATGTTGCACAAAAAAAGAAGTTGTAGTGTGACATTCAAAGCGTCCTAAAGGAGGAAAGAGAGTGAGAAAAGTTGTAACGCGTCACATAGAGGTCATTGGAGGAATATCATGTCAATGAAGAGGTACAACGTTCAACACAAAGGTCGCTAGAGGAAGCTCGAGCCCATGAACAAGGATACACAAAGATTTGGTATTAAAAATATATATCAGATCACGGGGTGTAGTGAAGACTACATGTATCGCATATTCAATGGGGACTTGAGTTGGAGAAGCGTGAAATCATATGATAATGATTTAGAGGTTTTTATTTAAAGATGGAAACATAATTTTTATGAGGTTTCTACACGGAGGTGTGCATGGATCATAAAAGAAATTTGTTGGATTGGCTTCGAGCTATGTGATGCCTCGAGGTTTGATGGGATGGGGAAAGTAGAAGCATTCTAGTACAGGTGGAGAAGAATGTTCTAGAATATCAAAGGGTCCAGTACATGGATTCCATAGTACAGGGAACATCTACGTTTTGGTTGGAAACACATTGCACAAATTTACAATACTGGGCATAGGTGCTTGAATTTTTAAAGGTCACATTCCAACCCATATGTAACTTTGATTTGACCAATCCATATAAGGCAACTGAATATCCTCATGATCACATTCACTACAACGAATGGTAGTGGATTACCAATAATATCCCTCATACCCAATGGGTCCACCGGTTCATCCATACGATGGATATGATCCCACAAAGTTGGTACATTTAGGAGGAACTCGGGAGGAAGACAATAGATTGGGTTCACGTAAGTTCACAACTTTGTACAACGTTCAAATTCATGGCTGAATTCCCTACCAAGAGAGAAGCACTCCCCTAGATCAAAAAAATCATCTTCCACCGCCAATCAAAGGAGTCCACCTAAAAAGTATTATGCTCGTATCACCATTTAATGGAAAAATTGAAAGAGGTCATACATTGTTGAAAGGTTGAAGTAGATGATATTGATGAAGAGGATGAAGTGGATTATATTGATGAAGAGGAACCAAGAGGCATACATATTAAATAATCAAAGGGAAATCGCACAATTTAAGGAAAAGTGGCAGAGATGGCTTTGTTGGATTATTTCCTCCTAATTAATACAAAGAAGCATAATATCAACATTGAAGATGCCCAAAAAATGGTTATCATCGAATACTATTGAGATAAGGAGACCGTCACCCAAGTGGTAGATCTGTTAAAGAATATGAGAATTTGTTTCCCCTGAGGTTCACAGAGATGAAAGGGATTATTGGTTCCCTTGGGGTCATGAAACTTCAACTCAAGCCAAATGCTAAACTAGTTAAGAGAAGGCCCTAATTATTGAACCCAAAATATAAGGAGAAAGTGCAGAAGGAGTTGGATTGAATGTTGGATGTCAGGATCATCGTTCCTATGGAGGATTCTGACTGGAGTAGTCCAATGGTGGTGCGTCCAAAGAAGATAGGAGACATCCAAATTTGTGTTGACTTGAAGAGCCTTAATTCCTCTTGCATGCGTGACCCATTTCCCACTCCTTTCATTGATGAGGTTTTAGAAAATGTCATAGGACAGGAATCCTATTCCTTCACAGATGGTTTTTTCAGGATATCATCAAGTTCGGATCACTAAAGAAGATTAATCCAAGAAAACATTTGCAACAAAGTGGGGTTCATTTTCTTATACAGTGATACCCTTTGGGATAAAGAATACATCCATGGTTTTTTCAGGATAATAGTCACCGTGCTCAAAGAATTTATTCACAAGTTTCTTGAGGTCTACCTGGATGACTAGATGGTATTCAACTTGTTAAAAGAACACATGCAATCCCTCTGCTTGATGATGGACAAATGTCCCCGGCTCTAGATTTCACTAATTATGAAGAAGTGCATATGTTTCACACCATTTGGGATTCTATTGGGACATGTCAGTTGAAAATATGGATTGTTAGTCGACCAAGAAAATATTACCACCATCCTCGACATGGTGCCCCCCACTTC
>ML792066.1:48370-75709 GCA_009831015.1 Picea engelmannii
TTTTTTTCCCCACAATCAAGCCCACTTAGTTTTCTACCCCATTTGCAAAACCTTAGCAAGTATTGTGCCTAATGAACTACCCTGTTAGAGCTCCCTTCACTCTTATTATTTAAGCATATAGGGGCTTCTGCAGTGCAATATATTAGATGTTATTTTCAGGATTAACTGCGTAGTGTAAGTCATTAATCTATGACCCATATCCATGAGTACTAGTCGCAATTGACCAATAATTCTCATGATTTGAATAGTCCACTTAGCACTCATTGCATCGGGTGATGCTCACAGGGGTGAAGAAGTGGGATTGAAACCAACAAAATTAATCGCATAGCATCAATCATCACTTCCGGGGCTTGCACCCGGTAACTAGGACTTCCTAGGTGATCACCCATCCCAAGACGCCTCTGGCTCAAGCACGCTTAACTGTGGAGTTTTTTTCCCCACAATCAAGCCCACTTATCTTGCTACCCCATTTGCAAAACCTTAGCAAGTATTATGCCTAATGAACTACCCAATTAGAGCTCCCTTCACTCTTATTATTTAAGCATATAGGCGCTTCCACAGTGCAAGATATTAGATACTATTTTCGGGATTAACTACGTAGTGTAAGTCATTAATCTATGACCCATATCCATGAGTATTAGTCACAACTGACCAATAATTCTCATGTAGTCCACTTAGCACTCATTTCATTGGGTGATGCTCACAGGGGTGAAGAAGTGGGATTGAAACCAATGAAATGAATCGCATAGCATCAATCATCACTTCTGGGGCTTGCACCTGGTAACCAGGACTTCCCAAGTGGTCACCCATCCCAAGACGCCTTTGGCTCAAGCGCGCTTAACTGTGGAGTTTTTTTCCCCACAATCAAGCCCACTTAGCTTGCTACCCCATTTGCAAAACCTTATCAAGTATTGTGCCTAATGAACTACCCAGTTAGAGCTCCCTTCACGCTTATTATTTAAGCATATAGGGGCTTCCACAGTGCAAGATATTAGATATTATTTTCGGAATTAACTGTGTAGTGTAAGTCATTAATCTATGACCCATATCCATGAGTATTAGTCTCAACTAACCAATAATTCTCATGATCTGAATAGTCCACTTAGCACTCATTGCATCAGGTAATGCTCACAGGGGTGAAGAAGTGGGATTGAAACCAACGAAATGAATCACATAGCATCAATCATCACTTCCAGGGCTTGCACCTGGTAAACAGGACTTCCCAAGTGGTCACCCATCCCAAGACGCCTCTGGCTCAAGCGTGCTTAACTGTGCAGTTTTCTTCCCCATAATAGCTTGCTACCCCATTTGCAAAACCTTAGCAAATTCATGTCATCTCCTTGCTGCAAGACATCAAAATCAGTAGCAATCAGATATGGTTGTTGTAAAGGAAACAATTGAACATGACCTTCAATATCATAAATGGGATCTTCATCATGACCAATCACATCCCATTTATTTCTCCCAACATGTATAAACTCATCAATTTTATCAACCACATCATGATCTTTATTATAACATGAAGGGCCTAGTGCATCCAAGGGTTCCTTTAACACTTCTTCATTTTTCGAATAATGAAATAAAGCATCATCAAAATTTTGAAAAGGAAAATAACTCACCCCATTCTCTTCTTCTTGTGCATAAGGAATGGAAGCCTGGATGACTTCACCAAATGGGGGAGAAAACACCAGCACTTGATCTTCATGAGGAGGATATTCAAAAATGTCTTCCTTAGGTTCTTGGTTTTGAGCATGATACACCTTCCTAAGATCTTCTACAATCTCAATGGAGAACCCTATGTATTCAAGGACTACTGTGATATTTTGAAGGACATATTCATATGTTTGATATTTTGTGCACCAATACTCAATAAATATACTAATAATATCTATGAGTGAAGATATCCCCTTTGGTTTGCAACAATCCTTGACCCAATTTTGTACTTTCGTGGGTAGAGAACGCATAAACAATTTTTTTTGTATGTCCTTGGGTTGTGGTTCCATTTCCCATAGGTACTCAAGGAACTCTACGATATGAATAACAAAATAACCCTCGCACATTGTATGGTCTCCCCAAACAAAAAGATCATATGGGTATCCAAGAATTTTCTCAAAATCAGTAGAGGGATATATTTCATGGTCATCCCTGGGTGTCATGGTTCCACCACTTGAGAGTATACAAAGTTGAGATCATGATAACACCTAGGAATGTGTTAGTGGAGTCGCCAGATGATACCCTTTGCATCATCAAAGGAAGGTGAGAGAACTACCCTCAATGGAGTTTCAAGGTAAGATTGTAAGATAAGGGATTCATGATAAGCTTACCAAAAGAAATTTTGTTTGAGGAGAATGACTCAATCCTCCCCAACAATGGTGCCAAAATGTTATCGCATGATTTTTAGTTGTGAAAATCCCAACAGAAGATCAACAAATCTGACGTAAATACATGAAATACTACCACTATCACCTTAGTAAAAAATCTCCTTGTTTTAGTGATGGAGGAGGTCCACCACAAGGGAAGCTTCCCTTGTGGCCTCAAGGGATCAAAGTATCAAGTTTGATAGAAAACCCTACCACCCCCTCTCTTGGTCACCTAAGTCAAAGTATAGGTCTGTGGAATGGATGAAATTAAAAGGTGCTTGGGTACCTACCTGGAACAACAATACATTATAGAATTTATATGATCAATTCCAAGTACAAATAAACAAACCTCATAATACACTAGACAATGTAAATTTTCTATATCTGGTACAAAATTGCAGCAATGAAGTAGTTTTTAACAACAAGTACAAGTTTGTAACAACAACAATAAATATGCCTCATAAATGAAACAATTGATGATGAAAACTTAGCATTTATTCAATAGAACATTACCCAATTGTTAGATGCAATTTTTGGTAATTTTTAAGCCACCATTAGATCAATGTATGCAACAAATAATAGAGTATTTAGATGGTTGTAGGAAACTTTTGCAACATCAACAATTTTACCACTCAATTATCACAAATTAGTGTTAGTAAATTTAGTACATAGCTTAAGATATTAAGAGTAAAGTTTTTTTTTTATCACGTTCACCACAAGAGAGCTTAAATGATTAGTGCCTTATGGATATGGAGTCTTCATAACAACAATTATATCACTTAGATATGAAACTAGAAAATATCTAAGAGGCGGGGTTTAAACTCTAAGGTGATATCACATTAGGGACGTAGGGTTTAAACCTTGAGGAGCATAGTTTTTCTAGAGAGAAAACACTTTTGGGATATAGAAACCTTTCCTCCCTTCTTAAGTACTTCAACTAGGTCACAAGAATTCAGAGGATGACTGATAGCTATGCAGGGTAAGGTTGAAAGATTGATATGTCAAACTTCTTCTTAGAGAATTCAACCTACTCTTAAATTCTAAGAAATCTTTTTCCCCAAAAACAACCTCAGACAAGGAATGTGTTTCCTAGTTGCATCCTTAGTGACATATTGAGATGAAGGGAAAGAGGAAGGATGGAAAATATCATCACAAAAACCATTCTCTAGGAAAATCATGTCCTTACCCTCATCAAAATTGGATCACAAGGGTGGTTGAAAATATTCTTCATCGAGTAAATCCAGGAGCTCAAAAGAATATTCATCAAATCCACCAAGGTATGATTGGAAATAATCACGAGAATGTTGCAAATAATAATCCCTAGGTGGTTGAAACAAATCTACAAGCATGTCATCTCCTTGTTGCAAGACATCAAAATCAGTAGTAATCACATATGGTTGTTGTAAAGGAAACAATTGAACATGACCTTCAATATCATATATGGGATCTTCATCATGACCAATCACATCCCATTTATATCTCCCAACATGTATAAATTCATCAATTTTATCAACCACATCATGATCTTTATTATAACATGAAGGGCCTAGTGCATCCAAGGGTTCCTTTAACACTTCTTCATTTTCCGAATAATTACATAAAGCATCATCAAAATTTTGGAGAGGAAAATAACTCACCCCGTTCTCTTCTTCTTGAGCAAAAGGAATGGAATCTTGGATGAATTCACCAAATAGAGGAGAAAACACCAGCACTTGATCTTCATGAGGAGTATATTAAAAAATGTCTTCCTTGGGTTCTTGGTTTTGAGAATGATACACCTTCCTAAGATCTTCTACAATCTCAATGGAGAACCCTGTGTCTTCAAGGACTACTATAATATTTTGAAGGACATATTCATATGTCTGATATTTTGGGCACCAATACTCAATAAATATACTAATAAGATCTATGAGAGAAGATATCCCCTTTGGTTTGCAACAATCCTTGACCCAATTTTGTACTTTCGAGGGCAGAGAAGGCATAAACAATTTTTTTCGTATGTCCTTGGGTTGTGGTTCCATTTCCCATAGGTACTCAAGGAACTCTATGATATGAATAGTGACATAACCCTCGAACATTGGATGGTCTCCCCAAACAAAACAATCATGTGGGTATCCAATAATGTTCTCAAAATCAATAGAAGGATATATTTCATGGTCATCCCCAGGTGTCATGGTTCCATCACTTGAGAGTATACAAAGTTGAGATCAGGATAACACCTAGGAATGTGTTAGTGGAGTCACCATATGATCCCCTTTGTATCATCAAATGAAGGTGAGGTAACTACCCTCAGTGGTGTTTCAAGGTAAGATTGTAGATAAGGGATTCATGATAAGCTTACCAAAAGACATGTTGTTTGAGGAGAATGACTCAATCCTCCCCGACAATGGTGCCAAAATGTTATTGCATGATTTTTAGTTGTGAAAATCCCAAAACAAGATCAGAAAATATTACGTAAATACATGAAATACTACCACTATCACCTTAGTAAAAAATCCCCTTGTTTTAGTGATGGAGGAGGCCCACCACAAGGGAATCTACCCTTGTGGCCTCAAGGGATCAAAGTAGCAAGTTTGATAGCCAACCCTACCACCTCCTCTCTTGGTCACCTAAGTCAAAGTATAGGTATGTGGAATAGATGAAATTAAAAGGTTCTTGGGTACCTACCTAAAACAACAATACATTATAGCATTTACATGATCAATTCCAAGTACAAATAAACAATGAAAACCTCATAATACAGTAGACAATGTAAATTTTCTATAGCTGGTACAAAATTGCAGCAATGCAATTGTTTGCAACAACAAGTACAATTTTGTAACAACAACAATAAATATGCCTCATAAATGAAACAATTGATGATAAAAACTTTGCATTTATTCAATAGAACATTACCCAATTGTTAGATGCAATTTTTGGTAATTTTTAAGCCACCATTAGATCGATGTATGCATCAAATAAGAGAGTATTTATATGGTTGTAGGAAACTTTTGCAACATCAACAATTTTACCACTCAATTATCAGAAATTAGTGTTAGTAAATTTAGTACATAGCTTAAGAGATTAAGAGTAAAGTTTTTTTTTATCACTTTCACCACAAGAGAGCTTAAATGAGTAGTTCCTTAGGGCTATGGAGTCTTCATAACAACAATGATATCACTTAGAGATGAAACTAGAAAAGATATAAGAGTTAGGGTTTAAACTCTAAGGTGATATCACATTAGGGACTTACGGTTTAAACCTTGAGGAGAATAGTTTTGCTAGAGTGCAAGCACTTTTGGGCTCTAGCAACCTTTCCCCCCTTCTTAAGTACTTCAATTAGGTCACAATAAAGAGTCTAGAATCAGAATCCTAAAGTGATTCAGATGGATATCGGTGGCCACCCACCTTTTCCAACTGGCTCAAAACAGTTTTCTGACAATTTTGGCAATTTACTATTTTTAGCAGTTTTAACTTCTGGGGCCATTTTGAGGGCCTAAATGAAGGTTTTTGGGGATAGATCTCCTCAATTATAGACAAATACATAATCAAGCCCCCAAAATGAATCTCCTCGATGATACCTTTCCAACGGGCTATCACACGCCTAAAACGGAGATCATATGCAAAAGTTACGACCCCGGGAAGTTGATGTACTAATTTACCCAAACGGGGCCCACATGACTTTTGGCACTTCATCTCCTAGGGTCAGGTTTTTGGATGTCTAGGGTTTTTGGAATTCTTTATTATTGTAGAAAGGTCTTCGGAGCCTCATTGTAACCTTCTTCTTGCGAATGCGCGCTGTCGGCACATCTCTTCTCAGAGATAAGCCACCACCATTCCAGCAAGCTTGTTTTCGCTGCATTTTACAGTTTCAGCTTATTTCATTATTGAATAGAAAACCAGTTTTACTGTATCTCTGTTATTTTGTGTTAAGAACCTATTAATAATCTGTATTCATTTCGTTCTGCTCATAAAATCCAGATCATTGGTATCAGAGTGGTCTGCTCCTTGTCATCTTAATGCATGTCCCCAACGAGGTCGGAGTACAAAGAGTTAGGTCTCGAGCTTGTTTCTATTGAGGATAGAAGCTCTCACACGCCCAAGTGACCTCCCATGGCAAGAGAAAAGAAAGATGATGGGACAGGAGATCCTTTCAAACTGTTGATTGAGGAAGCCCCCAGGCAACAGAGGAACGAGATGATGGATAGTTTCTCACAAATCCTTCAGTGGCTATCAACAGGCAACGCATATTCTTCGAACGGATGTGCCTCCCACTTCAAGGTACAAATAAAATTTGATATTCCTATATTTGAAGTTCAGATAGACGCAGATTTTGTAGACAAGTGGTTGAATCTACTAGAAGAGTATTTTTTTGTCCATAACTTTTCGAATAAAGAAAAGATTACTTTTGCGCTCCTCGAAGCAGTTCCCCATGTCAAAGATTGGTGGGAAAATTTCTGTGAGCAAAAGGAAATAGAGGAAACCTCATTATTTTCAGTCACGGCCACCTGGGAATCCTTCAAGGATGCTATTAAGGAACAATATTACCCTGTCGGAAGTTATGACGACATGTATACCAAATGGACCACACTGCGGCAAGAAAGAGACCAAGCAGTGCCAAATTTCACAAATATCCTCCATACCTTGCGCTCCAACTTGGGTATCAAATATTCGAAGTGACATCTGGTGCTCAAGTATTGCGGTGCTATGCATAGAGACATCCAGTCCGAAATGGAATTTCTAGACATCTCATCCTTAGGCGCGGCCTACCTATATGTCGTCAAAATCGAGCAGAAGCTCAAACAAAAGATGTTGCAATTTAGGCCTAGGAACCCCTCAAAACAAAATCCAGGAAAGGGTGGCCCCAACCCACTGAAAAAAGAATAGAGAAAAGATGGACAGTATCAGAAAAACCAATCCAATCCGCAAGAAAAGGACACCGAAAAGACAAAGAAAGATACCGGGAAGTGGTGCGACTTCCATAAGAGCCCTTGGCATAACACTGTTGACTGCTGCTCAAAGAAGTTGTTGGTGGACAAAGTGAAAGCCTCTGAATCAGATGTGGATTCTAAATCTGAGCCAGAATCAGAAAGGGGAAGACGTATCATTGACGCGGAACCCAGTGCCACCGTTTCTACCACCAAGCTCCAGCCTGGTGAACCAGATGAGCCAGAAGAAGGAGAGCACCTCTTTCATTCACAGATGTGGGTAAAAGGCACCTCGTTGCACTTCATCGTTGATATCAGTAACCAAAAGAACCTCATCTCAGCAAAGGTCGTCAAATGGCTGGCCCTGCCAACAACACCGCACCCACAACCATACACCATTGGATGGCTCCGCCAAGGAAGCAATATTTGCGTCAGCCAACAGTGTCGACTGTCGTACAGAATCAATCCATTCAAAGACAAGGTATTGTGTGATGTTGATCCTCTCGAAGTTTGTGATGTTATTTTGGGCCAACCTTATTTATGGAAATGTCATGTTGTATATGAGTCTAGGCCTCATAGTGTTATTATTACTTTGAACAGGAAATTGTACGGGATACCCGAGGCAGTCCCACCTAGTGTCATTTCCTTGATCTCTGCTAAGCAATGCAAGAAGGTCATCTCTCAGATGGGGAATTTTGTCTTCTTCGTGATTCTCTCTCAGAATAAGCAAAATATCACAGCCACATCTAGGGTCTCTGCGACCGATCTCTCTACACAGCAGAAGCAAGTAGATAAGGTCATGGAAGAATAATCAGATATCTTCTCCTCACCTTTAGGGGTACCTCTACACTGCGAGTTAAAGCACCCCATCAATCTGACCCTTGGCACACCACTGCCCAATGGGCCAGTCTATCATCACTCTTTGTTAGAGAATGAGGAGATCAAGCGACAGATCCAAGAATTGCTCCACAAGGGGCACATCCGCCCCATCTCATCACCTTGTGGGAGACCAATCATGCTGGTATAGAAGAAAGATGAAACCTGACGACTCTGTATTGATTACTGAGCTCTAAATAAAATCTCAGTCAAAAACCGGTACCCGATTCCCCGAATCGATGACCTCCTTGATCAACTCATGGGGGCCAAATACTTCAGTAAGATTGATCTGAAGTCTAGCTACCACCAGGTCTCAATAGAACAGACAGATGTATGGAAGACTACCTTCAAGTCAAAGGAAGACATTTTTGAATGGTTGGTCATGCCCTTTGGTTTGACAAATTTTCCAACCACTTTCATGAGTATGATGGACAATATCCTACGACCATTCAACAATACTTTTGTAGTGGTGTATCTGAATGACATTCTAATTTACAGAAAGATTTGGGTTGAACACTTGCAACATATTCAATAGGTTCTGCATAATCAAGCCCCCAAAATGAATCACCTCGATGATACTTTTCCAACGGGCTATCACACACCTAAAACGGAGATCGTATGCAAAAGTTACAACCCCGGGAAGTTGATGTACTAACTTACCCAAATGGGGCCCACATGACTTTTGGCGCTTCATCTCCTAGGGTTAGGTTTTTGGATGTCTAGGGTTTTTGGCATTCTTTCTTACTGTAAAAAGGCTTTCAGAGCCTCATTATAACCTTCTTCTTGCAAATGCGCACTGCCATCACATCTCTTCTCAGAGATAAGCCGCCACCATTCCAGCAAGCTTGTTTCCGCTGCATTTTATAGTTTCAGCGTATTTTGTTATTGAATAGAAAACCAATTTTACTTTATCTTTGTTATTTTGTGTTAATCACCTGTTAATAATCTGTATTCATTTCGTTCTGCTCATAAAATTTGGATCATAACATGCTAGAACTTTAGGGATTTAGGAGATTAACCCTAAGTATTATTTCCTTTACAAATTTATGGATGAAATTAACCTTGTGATAGGATGAATCCCTTATGATCCTCTCTTAGGGTTTTACCAAGCAAGATCTTCAATATGAACAAGTAAAATTTACCATAAACATTCAATAGCATGAAGTGAAATTGCATAAATTTACTTACTTCACCAAGATATGACAAGAACAAAACCTAATTGCAAAAATATCATCCAAAAATTAGCAAAGAAGCATCCACACTTGACCTCCAAGCGATAGCACGTGAGTAAAAAGATCTAGTAACCCCAATACAATGAAACTTTTAGAAGTAGTCTCTCACATCTGTTAGAAAAATGTGATGATAAAAAATATTCTTGGCTATCCATATTTATATGGAAACCCTAGTCATGCAAAAGACTCCAATGAAAAGTCATGTATCTACATAAGAGGGTTGATCCCTTAAATTTTCCCTTGCAATATACAAAATTTATTTTTTTACATGAAATAAAACCCTAGAAGGGTGATGTCATGACCTAGTAGGGTGACACTATGCTCATAAGAGTTATGTCAAGGCTGAAAATATGGAATTTTGGGCCTCCAAAGGCCATGTGTCCATTTATCATGTGCCAAGGTCCATCCTACATGCCTCTTCCATAATTCCATCAAGAGATCCATCAAACCCTATCCCCTAGGTGATGTCAAGGGCATAGTAGGGTGACGCCTGGGAATACAAAGTCCAACGTTCAAGTGGAGAAGGGTTGAGTCTCATCCTTTAGAAATGATAAGATGCCTCCAAAGGAAATTTCCTACATCATCAAGGTATAACGCTCATCATCAAATGGTGCCCCATATGTTGGGTTTAGCATCCATTATGTGGGAAAGGTATTGCAAAGACAAAAAAGTACACCCTCCAAGTGTCCAAAATTCATATGAATCATGCTAATCAAGACACATATAATATGAGAACCACCAAAACATGGGCATCAAACCCCACTTTTCAAATTAAACAAATGCTTAAAGACCTTATAAAATTTTCCAAATTTAGGTATGGGAGGGGGGTCAAGCTTCCCTATTGGGTAAGCCAATCCCCAAGTCAAAGGACGTTTCCAAAGAAGACCCTATCTAAGTCATGAAATGAATATGAGGTGAATTGGGGAAAAAATTATATGAATGGGGTACTTGACATAGAAGGGTTCGTATTGTCTCATTTATGGGTGTCTTTATGGATGGTGTGCTTCCCTTCATCTGTGATGCAACATTTTTCCAAGTCATATTATTGCCATTAATTCATTATGGTTTGAAACATTGAGTACTATGTGCAATGGAAACTTAGGATTACCGCAATGCCACTTGAAGCTAGAAACACACAGAGTGCCATATGTAATGGAAAGTAAGAGACACCGCAAAATGTGTTTCCTCAACAAGTAGGACATTTATTAATTATGTGTCTAGAAGGTCCTTGATTCATATGGAGAAGTGTTTCATTGCTCTCGGGACCTTAGGGAGAGCATCTGGAAGGATAATTATTGGATTTTAACTTTTTCCAACTACAACACCTCTATTCCTTTAGCTCCTTCTTCCCCTGAAATGAGGTACGATCCATTCTTGGAGTCAATGAACATGGGAATGAAAAAGATGAGAAAATGGGGGGGAAGAAGTGTGGAAAATGGTAAGTTTGAATTGGAATGGTATGATGACCCTTCAAGGAACTACCCAATAGAAACCATTTTCCCGAGGGTGACCAACTTTCCAGGACACAATGACTACCACCAAGGCAAAATTAGGAAAAAGGTATAATTTCCAAGAAAACTTCCATAATCAATAAAGGATTCTTTGCAACATGTTCAAATGCTTCAAATATTAAAGTGACACTTACCATGACACTAGGCTTGTTACCTCATGAATAAAGACCTATTGTTCTATGGGACCAAGTTGATGTATTGTATGTTGCTTCGTTCATGGTGATGAGTGGTGATCAACATGAATAGGAAGGACCCTGTGGGATTTGTTGGTTAATATGACTCTTGGCACTCCGTGTATACTACCTGTGGGCCTCAAGACATGATCTTATTAGTTACCCCTAGACTCGGGGGGTAACAGGACCCCTTTTAAAATATTTACAGACCATTCAACACTCAAATATTTGGTCAACAAGCTCGTGTTTGGGGGGTGAATATTTTGTTGGTTGTTTCTCTTCCAAGAAATAGAGTTCAAGGCAGTTGTCAAATCGGGAAAATATAATGTTAGACCAAATCATATGTTCAGGATGGAATTCGAAGAAGATGGTAGGAGCCTCGATGATTAACTCCCCGATGCACAATTGTTTCGAGTAGAGGAAGTTACTGATAAACTAGTCGAGATCATTGAATTTTTCACTTCAGGATAGGCCTCGATGGGGTACACTCAGACCTAGCATAACGAACTAATGACCTGTAGTGTTGAGTATCAATTAATTGTTGGAAAAATATACAAACTAAGGACCAATGGAATTCTTTACAAATGTATCTTAGAGCATGAATGGGACCCCATTTTGTATGAAGAACACAAGGGTATTGTAGGAGGTCACAACACCAATAAGGCTATGACATGAAAGGTCATGCATGTAGGGATTTGGTGGCCCTCACTTTTCGCTGATGACAAGGAATATTACAAGCGATGCGATGTTTGTTAAGGCATCGGGAAGCCTTGCCAAAGAGTTGAACTACATTTGTTTCCTATTACAGTATTGGAGCCATTTGATAATTGGGCCATTTATATTTTGGGCTCCATCAGTCCTCCCGTATTCAGAATGGGTGCACGCTATATCATCACAACCACCAATTATTTGACTGGATGGGTCAAAGCCACATCGATCAAGGATTATACTGTAGAAATATTGGCATGATTCGTCTTCAAGAATGTGATTACCAAGTTTGGGTTCCCAAAGGTGCTAATAAGAGATCAAGGATTTCACTCTCTGAATGAGATCATTCGAGAAATCACTCAGGAGTTCCTAATCTACCACCAAAAAAACACTCCCTATCATCCCTAAGCTAATGGCACAATTGAAGCTTTCAATAATATTTTAGAGCATGCTTTAACTAAATTTTGTAATGTGTGGCATGACAACTGGGATCAACAGATCCCCATAATTTTGTGGGCATATTGAACAACTTGAAAATGACTAACGAAGCGTACCCCTTTATATTAGTCTACAACAAATAAGTAATCACGTCGCTTGAATTTATTGATCCCAGCCTACGCATTGCTATATCTACCTCTCATGGAGATAAAAGAGGATTATCTAGTGGTGGTATTCAACAAGGTGGTCAAAAAATAGAGACATAAGACATGGCATGATCGCAACATCCTCCACAAAATTCTATAGCCAGGTTTCTCTAGTGTTGTTATATGATAGAAAATATTTACAACACCCTGGTAAGATACATATGCATTGGTTGGGCCCCTTCCGCCTAGTCTACATCATTGAAGTCGGCAAAGCCAAGATAGCCACGTTACAGTGACAACCTCTCAAGGGAATTATTAATCGAAGTAGGTTGAAGGTGTACTATGGCCCGCAACCGTCATCTATCATTTAGCAACATTTATCCAGTTTGGAGTTAGCTTAGGGTAGGCATAGAGTATGGTGTAAAACATGTAGGAAGGTACATATTCAGAATAATCAATTTTTTTGGAAGCATAAGGCACACATCGATTACACAAGCAGACTAGATAGATTGACAACTTTGTAGATTCCCAAGATTTCCAATTCTGGGTAAAGTTGTGACTCGTGTATAAGGTACTAGCTCTGATAGGGGACTCACATGGGATTGGGCCAAGATTCCTGGTGCTACTCCATATTGAAATATCAAGCAATCTGGTTTGACCAGATCACACAGGACCTAGGTATGTATTCAATTATGACACCACATTCCAAAAGGCACATCACCTGTACGATGGATCAAGACCATTATATTCTAGATTGTGGGAATCATTCATGGGTTTGTCGTTCTTCTCTGGTCGTCCACATCGATTGGCCCTTTTCCCAATATTGGCCTACATTTTCGGCCATCAACTGCTAACTCTCTATAGATATATCCTCACCTATATATCCATCAGAGAGATCCTCCATGCCCCATTCTTTCTCGTCCCCTTCAGTTGCCAAATAACCAGTCCCCATCATGTTTTCAATAGCAGTTCTAATATCCACCTACATTCTAGTCTTCTATCCAAGTTTCCCTTCCATGGCCCATTTCAACATAACATATAGGGCATGCAATTCTTAGTCTGAGTAGGTAGCCAAAGGTATAACAATTCAGTTTTTGCAATGGTTGACAATTCGAACACAACTTTTGGGCAGGGGTCCCAACCTCTTATTTACCAACAAGATACAACCTACCGCCACATAGTTCACTGAACCATGCTTTGAAGCTGCAGTGGTATGATAGCTCTATGAGATGAGATTTGGTGTGCCTCTCATCATGGATAATCAACTTTCTTGAAGCGAGTAACCCAATGTTGTGGGTTACCCTCTCCACCGGAATTGGAAATATGTGTATTATGTCTCCTGTATCTAGATCAACAAGACATGAAGATGATGTCGGTCTCCACAGATGGAGCACTTCCTCAGGATCTACTTCTCATAGGTCACCAAGTAATTGGGCCAATGTTATAAGGAAAATAACTCTATGGCATGGGGTAAACCACAATAGACGGAAATGACTGCAAAAATCAACTCTAATATCAAGTATGCTATATAAAAAAAAACATGCTAACAAGACAAAATAAAGAGCCTACCTTGTCCGGATGTTCAATGAAGTCCACCATTGAGCACTTGACCCAAAGATCTATACCTGCAACTTTTCCTCAACAACCAAGATACATAAGAATATGGTGATAATATATAAATTTAGCACATATAATAGCATAATCCATCAATATTCATAACCAATATTCCCATGGAATAACAATTCAAATATTTGTGAGACATTAATTGGACGAGAAAAGAGTATTTCTATTAAAATGTAATCAACAGAAGTGTATGAATGAAAAACTTCTATTTTAGAACATTTAGAACCAAGAAACTAATTCCCTTCCAGCTGGGCCTCCACCAAAGGCAAGCTCATATAAGAGAGACAATGAGGTTCTCCATCAAATAGGGAAGAGCTTGCGAGATGAACAATGTGTTCAGACTTAAAAGGACAAAGGGATGCAGACTCAACATGAAGTGAATAATTTATCCAGAGTAAATTTTCTCTCAAATTTGAATTCTTCTCTCTCTTTTCCACAGCTTGGATATGGCCCATTTATAGCCTTCAAATGGAACTAAAGGGTTGATTTGAAATGTTTCCAGTATATGGAAGGTCAAGGATCATGGATCTCATGACGTGACATGGAAACCCAACACCATTTTTTAATTTTGGGCACAAAAATAGATTTATGCAGGATGTAATGGTGAAACTTGCGTATACGCATGTTGTATAGTTGTTAGGGTGCGTATATGTGGAAAAATATGGTTTTTACCTCTGGGAATTGCAAAAAGGGGAATTCAATTTTGCATAGGGAAATAGAAAAGGCCTTCTGAGCAAGATGCAGGGGGTGAGGCAATTCTTTCTATAAAATATGCTCCCTAATGTGTGAGGTCAGAGGAGCATCTGTGATGGCCAAAATATATTATAATTCCCATAAGTGGAATAATGGAGACCCAACTGGACAAACTAGTTGCTCATAAGAATATTACAATCCATAATGACTTTGTGCACATGGCTTCCAATTTGAATTACACTGCAGATCCAAGTGGAAATATACCAAACATTTTTTCATGGCCATGAATAGAAAATATAAAGGTAGATACATGCCATATGTTGTCATAGTCACTAAGAAGGCCCAGTGAAAACCAGTCTCAAAATCAGTTTGAAGATATATGTATACAATGAAGTACAATTTGATCTCCCACGATCACTAAATTTGTATAGGTACTGGTTCAATGAATGATAGAAACAACTCATGAAAGCAACGACTATGAACTGGTGTCTACAAGACTTCTACGCAATCCTCCAAAGTTGCAAGTCTAAATCATGTGAATAAAGGAGTTGAGGTCGAACACAATGAGACTTCATTTGATTACTGGTCACTAAGGTATACTATTAACAAACGTGAGACATCCTACCAATGATGAAAGTAGGTATAAAGGTAGCGAGTACACTCTTACAAGTGTGAATAAAGGATTTGAGGTAGAACACTTGAAGAATCCATTGATCAGGAGACATTGATGTATTCCCAACTGTCGATGGTGAGAGAACCTGCCACTGATGACTACAAGCCTCTAGGTACTCAAAGGACTCTAGGTCTTGTTTCCATAATAGATGGGTTGAATTCAATGGAAGGATACCCGCTGAAAAGAGAGCATTAAGGCATCTCTCATAAGTCAACACAAGGTACAAATAAATATCTTGATGATTTGGAGGAACTTGGACGAAGAGAATGTTCATGAACCAACGACCATGTGCGTCTTTCACATACACCAAATGCAAGCAGTGCATGTAAAAGACCCTCTGAATAGAATCCAATAAGGAAAATTGTCGACAAAGGTGAGGAAACCACCAATAAGGATAATGGCATCCAATAAAATACATGAACCCCAATGTGTGAATATATTTCTTTCCATCGAACACAAGGGAAACCCCCCAGTCAGCGACCAATGAGGAGATGTCGATTATTGGATTCAAGGTTACCCACCCATAATGAAAGTAGGACCAGGGTGCACGATAGGACTACAACTTCTTGTAACTTTTAGACACACTGATGGTATGGACGACATGCAAATTCAAGATTTCTGAGAAATGTACAACATGAGATTATAAACATCCTTTGAACAAGAGCATGAGACATATGGAATACTCTGTAAGCATAGACTCAATGATAAAACTTTGTGATGTAGGAGGCACCAATAAAAATCTCCATAGGGACTGGAAGATTAACCAGTCGAAGGAGTAAACTCTAAGTAACGAGCTCATATTCCTAAGTTGATGCTAAACCCAAAATTTGGATGACAAGTGGACTCAAAAGTTTGTTCTTTTTTCAAAGGTGACACATTGTTTCCAACATGAGATAATATTATTTTCCCGCCCTTGTTTTTTTTGTTTTTTCATAGGAAAATGAATGCTATGATACAGAGGAGTAAACGAGTGTCGCGAGTAAGAATTCCAGGAGTGGAACATGCCTATGCTCAATGCAAGGAGGTGCATGCAGGATATGGACACTCGGGGGAATGTTTCCTTGTAGGGTACAGGGTGTCAAGCTGCAAAGGATATAAATAAGGCTCTACTTGGATGATGATGCAAACTTCTTGAGATAATATGATTATAATGAAAAAGTGGGAACTGGTAATAGGCTCAATACTACAAGCGAGCAAATGAGATAAATTACAACTTAACTCCAAAGAATGTCCTTTTTCATAAATTTAGTCTACTTGTTCTGAAAAGGGGTTAAAATTACACCAAATAGAAGTCCTTTCAAATCTAATTTATGAGTGTGAAAAAAACAAGTTCACTCGACAATATTTTCACTTTTTGAGAGAGTCGAAAAAGAGCTTAAACTAGACTCGTGGGAGTCCCATAGGTATAGGTCAGAATGCTTATGATTAAGAAATGAGGTTCGAACGCAAAGTCATATTAGCTATAAGGGACTCCCGATATTATGAAAAAATCTTTGCATGGGCACCAAATGGCATAGAGGTTCTAACTAGGGCACCCATGTTTGGTAAGTCTCTACCATTCAATAATGACACTTCTAGTAGAAGAAACAAGGTTTTGTGTCTCTAACAAATGGGTTCGTACATAAGGCATACAAATTATAGTTATAGGATAATGAAAGTGTGCAAAATGGAGTGATGACCTATCCTATATGTTGGTCAACGAAAATACCCGCCAAAGTCATGAATGGGTGACATGATGCTAGAAACCGCAAGAATCTCTGGATAAAACCACCAAAACCAACTCCATCTGCTGCACTATTAGTCCACTAGGCCAAAATATTAGCAAAAACTATGTAAAGTGGGTAAATTTTTTCTATAAATAGTGAAAATAACCAATTTTGCTATACCATTTGTATTTTTTTACCCAAATAGTGCATTTTGGACCAAATTTCCCCTGATATTCGATGGTCGATTGCGGGAGCTCCGAGTGACGGAATTGACAACTGTCTGGACCAAGTAAGTCTTATTTCCCTTCTCTTCATTTCTATTGGTTTACAATTTTAATTTAGGCTTCATTTTTTTAGTATTTTAAGGCATAAATTAGAAACTAGGGTGTACGTGGGCCTATACACGATTGTTATCAAAACAACCCACGTATATACAGCCCTATACGTGACTGTGTAAACTGCAGCTCACATACAAGTCCGTGAGTTGAATAATATTGACTCAAAATTTAATTTTAAACTTGCAGGATGGTGCTAGAGTGGAGAGGAAGAGAGCATGAAGAGGTTGATGTTGCAGTAGAAAGAGATCCAGGGGCCTAATTGGCATTAAGAATATGTGGGCTATATAAATTTTGGGATATCAAAGGAATGAGGGATCAAGTGAGAGTGCTCTAGATGTTGGTGAACTACTGGGATCCAAATACATAGGCCTTCAACCTCGATGGGAAAGCATTGAGGATTGAAGTCGAGGAAATATACTTTCTGACAGGATTATCACGTCAGGGTGAGGTGGTGAACCTAAAGTCCGGGGAGCTGGGAGTGGCATGAGCATAGAGGACTACATAGCCACTCATTGTGTTACAGGGACCGATAAGGTAGGGAGCCAACTCCCAATCAGAGCGATCAAAAACCTGAGTCTCCATATCATTTTCCTAGTGTTGGAATGGATCATAGGGTTGGCCTCGTTACATCAGGAATCAAGGAAACGTATGTTCTACTTGGTGGAGTGCTTGCGACCCACAGTTTACGACTGCTGCACCTCACTACTGGCCAACATGAAGAACCAGCTGACAGACTGCAAACATGGTAGAAAGAGGAACTTTGGGTTTGCGTCTATCTTGTGTAGTTTTTTGTTCAAGCAGGTTCCAGGCTTGGGCCCTAGAGTCAAGATTTTTCTGCATGGACCTTGCAATCCAGCCATGGCACGATGGACCGAGGTGATGCGGTAGTTGGGGGGTGGTAGGGTACCAACACCCTACAACGATGAATTTTTCTTCTGGTGGTGTCGACATGTGATAGCTCTCGACGACTACCGATATATAGGGATCAACTTCATAGGAGATCTAGACATGCCATTACCACCAGGTTCAACCTACGGAGATATAAGTATGATTTTTTTTTTGAAATATTTCATTTTTTTGTATTTTTGTAAAAGAAAAAAAAATATTTTTGGATGATGTCAAGTATTAATTAAAACATGTATGTTACGCATATGTGGGTTCGCGAAGTCCATATGGACTCCCACGACACCGATGGAGGCACTGGGGGGATGAGAAAGCAGGAGAAGATGCTGAGAGAGTGATTCAAGACATGCAGGGAAACATGTCTCGTTTGACGCAAAGAATTCCCATGGTTCAGGTAGATGATTTGTTGGAAGCTATGCAACGGTAGGTGGTAGGTGTTCCAAGTGCTTGGGTATGACTCTTTCGGCATCTTGAAAATTTCATACTATGTTATCATGACACACATCTGGCGCCACAGGTGTAGATGTCATGGTTATTGTATCGATCGACTCTATATGTATATTGAGGCTATGAGCGCCAATTTTGTACTATAACACCATATTTTTGGAGAAATGAAATATATAAAAACATTGGTCTTCGGATTTACTTATATTATAATGTGTACATTGTTGAATGTGTTTTATTTACTTTAGTTATGTGACAAATTATATTCTAAAACATAATTAGAATATGCATCAGATACATAATTAGAACTTCCAGGTATGTGATTATAAGTAATAAAATCAAAATGTCGTTCCAAAAGTCATACCCGTAGGAATCATCGGAGTAGAGTAGGGTCTCGCACATGGTAACTGTCATTCAACTAACATACTACTAACTAGGAATCTAGGCGAACTTCTAAAGAATGAATACCATGTGAAATGGCATCGTGTAAAAGCTCTATAACGATGTTATATTCAGACACATTATTTTTTTATGGCTGTAGGAAAACGCCACCTGAAGACACCAGTTGACCCTCGGGTGAGTAAACAACCCAAGTAGTGGAAGCCAAGTTTTGTGTATGATGACTGGCACCGTCTGCGAATCCTAAGTAAAATGAAGACTCCATTGACATTTTCCAACCAAGGGAAAGCTCGATAAGAAATTCGATGACAAAAGGGAAAAGATATATACACTAAGATACAATAGTATAAAAAGAGTTACACCCAAGTGTGGGGCTTAAGCGTAATATATTTTCAAGTAGAGCCCATTCCTGGGCTCAGTCAGCATATTCCCTTCAAAATATTCTAATTCATAGGCTCATTTTTCTAAGACACATCGCACGATATAAGGACCGTGCCAGATGTGGTTGAACTTGTCTTCCCCTAGAGGTTATTTGTCTTGGTCGTACAAGAGGACCAAGTCCCCTTCAATGTACTACCAAGGACAGACATAATTATCATACTAGACCTTGACACATTGTTTATTTGCTTCGATAGTATTAGAGGCATCTCGACGTTGCTCATATAGACTCTCTAGGTGTACGAGGCGTTGTTCGAGATCGAAAGTTTCAGGTAGGATCTTAACAACCAATCTAAGAGAATGGATTTTGAATTCAATAGGTAGGATCGACTCCACACCATGTACTAACTAAAAAGGAGAAAAACCAGTGGAATCTTTAATCGAGGTTCGGTATGCCCAAAGCACTGGGTAAAGCATGTGATGCCAGTTAGATTTTCTCTAGTTGATAGTTTTATGAAAAATGGTCATGAGAGACTTGTTCACAACCTCTAGTTGTCCATTTTCCTGGGGATAGTAAGGGGATGAATGACCATGTTTAAACCCTAGTTTTGATGCTAATGCTTTCATCATTTCTTTCTGAAAGTGACTTTCATGATCAGTGCAATCTCACTCGGGATTCTGAACCAGGCTATAGTTTGATTGAACATGAAAAATGCACCAGTCTTACCATCGTATTTAATTGTAGGCATGGCCTCGGCCCACTTAGTAAAGTAGACTATTACCATGATAATATGTTGATGCCCCCCAGCTGAAGTTGGGTTGCAATCCACAAAATCCACCCCCCACTTAGTGAAGGGACTGAAGGTAATGACCGAGTGAAGAGGGGTTGGATGCGAGCGCATATTTCGAGCAAAAATCTGGAAAGGGTGAAACTTCTTGACCGCTTCGATGCAATCTTTAAAAATAGACGAAAAAAAATAACCGGCTCGAAAAATCTTCTGATCTGTCGCAAGCCCAGATAGCTGGCCACCACAAGCCCCACTATGATAGTCATTAAGAATGGAATCATCCTCCTTGTGATTCAATCAATGATGCAAGATATTATTTATGCCTCGGCGATACAAAGTGTCACCGATGATAAGGTAGTTCTTAGCTTGATATCGTATGCGTCGTCGATCTTCTCTTGAAATATGCTGAGAGAAATTAAAGGTTTGAATATAGATCAAAATTTCTCCATACCAGGGGTCTAAAGAAGATACAAGGAAAATGTGTTCATCCGCAAATGAATCAAAATGAAAAAAAATCTCATCTAACTGAGGGAACTTCGATATTAACTCGACAAAAAATAGTGATTTATTAGATTTTTCCGAAGAAAAATCGAGATCAAACTCTTGCAAGATGACAATCCGTTTAGTATATTTCCCCCCTATGATACTCCTAGTAAGGATGTATTGAAGTGGATTGACGTCAGCAACTACGATAGTTTTGCAAAGCAATATGTAGTGTCATAATATTTGAACCGCGTGTACGACAACCAAAGCTAGATTCTCAACATGAGAGTACTTGAGTTCATGACCAACTAAATTTTGAATAAGGTAGTAGACGATGTGCTCGTGGAGCTCATCATCATCCTGAACTAAAACCATACCAATCGTCCCTTCGGACGTGATGATATAAATCATGTAATCTCTACTATAGTCTAGAGGCTTCAGCAGAGGCGTTGATACCAAGGATTTATTAAGAGCATCAAAGGATTCCTGGGCTCTCTCATCCCATATAAAAAGAGTGTCCTTCCTCAAGAGACGCATGAAAACCTTAGTAATATTGGCATACTTTACTATAAACCAACATAAGAAGTTAGCTTTCCCCTGCAAACCTTGAAGCTGACGAATATTGCACGGGGGAGGAAATCGAAGTATTGCCTCAACCTTTAAAGGATCCACCATGATCCCAGTCTCTGAGACTAATAATCCTAAAATACGACCTGACCTAACACAAAACATACACATATGGGGGTTTAAATGAATGTGATAATACAGAAATCTTTCAAAAACTAGCCGAAGAAGGGTAGAGTGATCTGCTCTCTTATGAGAGTTAGTAGTGAGATCATTGAGATAAGCTTCGAATGTATGTTTGAGATCATGAAAAGCGAAGGTCATGGCTCATTGGAAGGTTTCTATGGAATTTTTAAGGACGAAAGGCATTTTCCGGTATGCGAAAGTACCCCAAGGAAAAATAAATTTTGTCTTATGGTGATCCTTGGGTTTAATTTGAATCTAGTTGTATCCTAAAAATCCTTCCATAAAACAAAAAACCTTTCTGCCCACACACTCATCGAGAATTTGATCAATGAATGGTGTCAAGAAGTTGTCTTTAGGACAGGCCTTATTCAGGTCTCGAAAATCCATGCATACACGGATGGTTCATTGCTTCTTATTCACGGGAATGGGGTTTTATATCTATTCAGTCAAGGGAACCAGGTAGATAAAGCCTGCATTAAGCAGTTTCTCCACCTCTTCCTTAATAGCAAGGGCCTTCCTAGTATTGACAACTCTAAGTCATTGTTGAATATGTTCAGAATCCGGGTAGGTTTTAATCTCATGTTTGACAATACGAGGGTTGATTCCTGGCATCTCTTCATATGACCAAGCGAATATGTCACAAAATTATTTGAAGAGATTGGTGTAAATCATAATTTCTTTAGGTGAACAATTTTCACTGCTATATATATTTTCAAATTTACCAGGAATACGAGAGATATTGATTGTGACGGTAGTAGAAATACTCGCCATGTTTCCTTCGGCATAAATTTCATGCGTATCAAGTGGAACTACGGTGTGACCAACTATCTCGCTCAAAGTATATCTAAAATCATCTTATTCGATTCTAGCAAGCTCTGGGAGGAAGTAATACTGATGATGCATATCATCCCATGGCCTATCATAACCATTCATGGCCTCTATGATTTCTTCATCTGAAGGTAAAGTATCATCAAGGAAATCATGTGAGAAAGATGATGAAGTCACCCATAGGGAATTAAGAATAGAATCCTCCTAGTCTGTCTGCGAGGAGACAAGATCTGGGTCAGCAACATATTCAAGACTAGCCTAATACGTTATCTTTGTCGTCAACAGTGGAATTTTCATTCCATTATGTGACTGACCTTCACAAGACAGGGTCAGGGAAGGTAGGGTCCAAGGATCGTTAAAATATGAAGTGTGGAAAGGAACATACCTCATTGATGAAGCATACCTACTGGACATGGCATAGATATGATGAATTGGTGCCACGAAATAAAAGGAACCCATAAGAGATGAATACATTCTGACATCAATATCTTGAGTTTTCGGCTAAGAATTGTCGATCACGGGGATCAAAATTCCAACTGATGCATTGGGGCTAGCATATGCAAAGGACAATTGATCGATCGTCACAATTTTCCCATCGTGAGGAAAACATGAAGTATGAAAGATGGACGATACGATTGCAGTCATAGTATAAGTCCATTTATGCCCTAGTAATAAGTTATAGTCAAGGGGTGCATCAACCACTTCGACATCTACCTCCACCGTATTCCCACCTAACTGGACTGGAAAGGTAGGAAGAATATTGTGGGGACAGAAAGAATGACCATCAAATGCAGTCAACATTGTCAAATATTGAGAGAGGGTTGGAGAGCCAGTGGCTTTCCAATAGGTTAGGGACATCACACACGTTGCATCACCTTCATCAATAACAATACGTTTGATGGTATACTTTGAGTAATCCACATAGATTTGGAAGGCCACATGGTAAGGCAAGTGAGGCTTCACATCCATGACGTAAAACTTGATAACCTTAGAGCCACAGGGATCTAGAGCTCCTAACATAGATAATAAGGAATTCCTCTGTGAAGGAAACATATGGAGTACCTCCAAAGCCGACATCGCATAAGGGGTTTGACCTAGATCCTGAACAATAGAGTAATTCTTGGCAGCTCTAGAATTAAGGTTTTGGGTAGAGAGTTTGAGTACTCCTTTCGGAATATGTGGTGGAGGATCTGGATTTTCGATCTGTAAATGCATCTCTGAAGAAGGGGGAGACTCTAGATCTGGAATAGCCTGTGAAGAACTGTAATCGTGAGACCGAGTGGCTACATTAACCTGAGACTTGACCATATTTATGCATATACAGTCATCATCTTACATCGGTGGGTTTTGACTCCCACTCGTTTCATTACTAGCATTAGAGGAGCTTGAGGCCATGTGTTGATTATGTGGAAAAGTATTAACCAACACAGCGGGCGGTAGAGATAAAATCCTTGCAGGTTCCTTGTGTTTGGGGCACAAGTGGGTGGGATTGGAGGACACAGATGAAGCTTGTCCTCATACAGACTGGCTTAGAGACAACTCTTTCAACTAGATTGTCACCAAGTCTGTAGATTTAACATTTGTGGAGCCTATAATGCCATCGGCATGAGGCCCAGGCTTTTGTCTAGGGTCATAGTTCGACCTCAGTGCGTCAGGAAGAATTTTGTATAACATCCCAGACTAAGCATATATGAGATCTAACTATTTGGATTTGAAATTCGCTTCCTCTTCAAATGTTACCCCAGATGTAGAGACATCCTTTGAAATATAAGGTAGTAAAGACTTAAGAAATCATTCCAATAGAAACTATGGAGGAATGTAGGCTTTGATCAACCTCTTTCATCTACGCCACTCTTGGATGTGATCCGAGATATGAGTAGATTTTTCCTGGTGGAGGGACAACAAAATTTCTATGACGACATCGTAACGAATTGACAATTCAAAGTGGTTGAGAAAGACTAAAACCATCTAGTTAAAGTTACCGTATGTTCCCCCGAGTAGCTTTATCTACCATTTCGTCATGACCCTCGTGAGGGTGCATTGAAACAATATTAAATGAATAGAATCATCGTTAAGGGAATTGGAAGAGCACCAAATATGAAAATTAGTGACGTGATCACTATGATCCTCACTAGTCTTTCCCTTGAATTTTGGATTATCCGAAGGAAGCTTGGTGGGGATGGGGGGCCATGTTGGGTCATGATGCACCGGGTCGTTCATTAATCTTGATAAGTATGGAAAATTGAGTGTGGCCAGAAAAGGGAGATGGGGTTGTGGCATCTGGCCCCAAGCTCCCAAGAAAGATTAATGTTGGGGAATCACAACCTATCCAGGGTTCTGGTATGAACCATGGCCCTGTCCGAGATTGAAAAACCCCCCTCCAAACTAATTCATAAGGGGTTGGTTGGGCACCATTCCAGTAGGAATTTTATAATGAGGGTTGTAAATATTACCCCTAGACAGAGTAGCTCCGATTTGGGGGTTTCCCAAAGTATGAAAATGACCTGCTCCGAATGGAAATATGGAGGATAGAAGTGGATTCATCATGTCAAATGTGTTGGTCAGAATCGGTGTGGAGGGGGTAGGTGTGAAGGATGGAACATAAGAATGTGATTGTCCACCCGGTTGACCACTCCATCCAAGAGAATTAAGACTAGGATTGGACACGGGGTGAAAAGAAGGTTGGATTCCATCCATAGGAGTCATTTGGGGAATATGAGCTCCACCAAACGAGAATGGAATATGTGGAAGAGTCATGCCCCTAAGTCCAATACTAGGATTTGTATTCATCACTGGAATGGATGAAGAAAATTGTGATGTGATATTTGACATACCATAAGAGAAAGGGCTCGAGATTGTAGGGATGGACTGAATATTGTATCCCGACGAATGAAAAAGAGACCCAAAAGGGTTCGTGACTATAGGTTGAGTAGAAACCATGGGCTAGATAGGAGTGATGACGAGAACCTCTGACACTACAACCATGGTGGTTGAAGGCGTCGAAAGGGTACTATTAACTATGGTAGGTATGGGAGTTGAAGGGCTCCTAGTATCTTTTTGACTCGACTCAATACCCATACTTGTATGACCACAAGTCTGGTAGGTGGAGGTGTGTGTACCATGTTTGATAACTTTACGACTCAATATGCGGTGGTAATTTCAACAAACGACGAGACTTGTGAGGAAGCAGGTATGGCTCCATGATGACTCAAGACTTGAGATATAAAAAAAAATCCTAAGGAAAAATAACAATCAAAGAACACACCAAAATAAAAATAAAAAAAGGCCAATATGCACACAAATAGGATAAAGTGGCTAAAAGGGGCCTCCCTCCCTAAAGTAGGTATGCCTCACCCAAGAGGGGCCTGAGACTCCCTTAAAAATATCAGAGGTATCGGAATCAATTATAAGGGCCCTTGTAGGATTAACAACCATTCAGTCAGATCCCATCGGAGAGGTAATCCTCCATAAAGGATGTGTGTTGTCCAACCCTTATCTGACTCAGGGTACCTATAGAGTAACTCCTACAAGTAACCTATGTGGCTACCTATTTCAAGAAACTAATCCAATGCGTAGGTGAACAATCATAAGTTAGGTCCACCGTATGGGCAGGGTAACAAATCCCGAAATCTCGAAAGCACCACCTCTCATAGAGTTAAAGGTACTAGCAAGACCCCCATATACAATAGATCTCTAGAAATATATTTGATGCCAAGAAGTTATTGGAGGTACATATCCTCAACTGACTTCGTGCGACCTCGTGCTTAACTCCAGTGTGAGAGGAGACTCCTAACGTCACCAATTATAAAATGGATTTCACCAGTCCCTTAGTCAAACACATATGTTGAGTTTAATAGCCTTGGATAAGTTTACTCACAAAATCCTATTCCAAGGCTCTAAATCTTAAGCTAGTTTGTGCACCCTGAAAAATAAAATCGTTTCTAATCAATTTTAAATTTATCAGCATTACTTTTAGTGTCTTTGTTTACTCAAAATATTTGATCGTGAAACTAATGATGTTATGACTCAGTAAGTAAAATAAATGAATATGAATATAATGCAAAGTCCTAACTTCAATTCTCAACAAATGATAAGCTTTTTTTTAAATGTAATTTTCAATTCAACTCTGTGATTTCAAATAAGAGACAATATTTCCATACATGTATCAAGATCAATGATAAGAGCCCAAAAGATCAAATGCCATGATGCAAAATGTATTTTTTTTTGTATTTTCAATATAAAAGAATGAAAATGCAAGGACTAAATAATAACTTAATATATAAATCCTACTATAAGAAAAAAGAGACCAACCAAGCAAGATATCAAAAATAAAACACCCAATCCAAGATGCAAGGACAACCAATGAAACAAAAATGATGAGAAAGAAAAACCACCCAAAAATTCAACCAAGGAAAGGTTTCCTATCACTCTGCAGGCACTTAACAGGCATGACAAAGACCCAAGAAGACTCAACAACCATCAAAACTTACCCAGCAAACACCAAACTCAACAATTAAGCAAACAAGGATGATGTATGCAACTTTTCAGGAGAAAACCCTATATATACTCTCCCTACAGAATGACAGATCGCATATGTACACGTATGTAAAGGAAAAATCGTGTATATGTATTGAAACATTGTCAGGTTAAGAATAAGGCCAAGAAAGTCAGACTCAAAATGAAAATAGGATTTCAAGTAGTCAAACGACAAGAAAAATCATGCTAAACAAGATAAATCATAGGAGAAAAACACTCCAAACCCCGAAAAGAAGATTATTTCCCCAGTATGGTCACTAATTTTGTTACGAGGAAAATCAATCTATGGCATGGGGTAAACCACAACAGATGGAAATGACTACAGAAATCAACTCTAATATCAAGTATGCTATATAAACAAACATGATAACAAAACAAGATAAATATCCTACCTTGTACAGACGTTCGATGAAGTCCACCTTTGAGCACTTGACCCAAAGGTACCT
>ML792066.1:104624-120177 GCA_009831015.1 Picea engelmannii
AAAAACGAAGAAGGTTTTTACCTCGATGAAGTTGTACCCTTTGGTTTTAAAGTTACCAATATGAAAGAGTTGAGAAGAAGAGAGAAGGATCTCCCTTCTTTGAACCGGATAAAACAACTAAATTCATGCTGGAAGGAAAAGGTTAAGAACATGAATAGAATTGTCCAAGCATGCAGCCAAGCCATAACCAGAAGAGAAGAATTATTCAAAAAGTTGACTGAGATCAACCTAGACGAGAGCACCAATGAGGTCCAAGACCCCAAATTGATCCTCAACTCCTTGTTCTTAACCAAGCAAGAATTTGACGAACAATTTGAGATCTTTAAAGGGTTATCATTTGAAAAATTCTATGGCATTCTTGAGTATAGTGAATATGGCGTGGAAAACTGGCTAGTCGATTGTTTGATAAAAAATCAAGATATTGAAAAATCTATGCAGAATATCTCTATTGATCTAAGGGACTTGGAAAGGGAGATCTTCAATATAAAAATCTGGCATGAAATCAATGTGGTGCCAATGAGGAGCTACATCGAGGAGTGGTTTAAAAAGGTTGTCAACAAACTTATTGATGAAGAGGAAAGGACGGTTGAGACGGTTCCTGTAACCACTGATGAAAATCATAAAATGACATCAATGAGCAAGTGATAAACATGAGATACCATCATGTTAAGTTCATACTGATCACATCGTTCTATCTTTATAAAGTTCTTCATCCAGTTACTCCACCTCTTTAAATAGAAAGGTTTAACCAAAGTCTAATAATTTCATTTTTCTTCTTACCAGGTCTTGTTGTCTTCCGCCGCCCACTTTATTCTTTCTACAAACTTCATTCTTATACATATTTGATTTATGGTCCACGGGAGCCCCAATCCCATTCATTATGACAAATGCATTTAAATTTCAGAGAATATGTATTGAACTATATATTTTTTAGAAATTCCAAGAGAGTTTTTGGGAACAATCTCGATTGTACTTTGTAACCCAATTTTTCTGAATATAAAGTATTTGAAGTTGATCTATCGTTATCTTCATTTGAGTTGCCCATGTATCACTCTGTCAAAGTTCTCTTATGCATGTAGATCATTTTCTTTTAATTTTTTATGTGATTAGAAATATTTAGCCCTACTATGATGGATGCGAGGAAATTCTATTTATTTTCTTTAAATGTATGAATGTATGTGTTTCCTAGTCCATTCTCAGGAACTTTATTTTAAAAGAAAATTAAAAAAACATTTTATGTTTTCTTTTATATATACTTTTACTTTCCTTCGATGGAATTCTATAAAATTCCCACATTTTAAAAATCTCTAAAAGAGGAGTACCAACTCTATAAAAAAACAGAGGGATTTGTATCCTCATGAGGTTGTTGTTTTTGTTCTAATAGATTCAAGTGTCAACATTTTTGGCAACCATACTGGGGACATGAACTGAAAATTTGGAACCTAGCCCAGCGTTTTGAAAGAATGTATGACTTTACCCCAGGGTAATCAGCCCCATTTATAAATTGGATTGAATAATCAACGAAGCATTTTGCACCAGTTGTATAATATGGTAATATTAACAACCCAGGCTCGAGAAGAGTTAGAAGGGTACTGACAGATCTTAGTTCAATAAGAAGAAAGAGAAATCCTCCAAAGATAGAGGAGAGAAGAATGAAAAGATTGAAGAAATCAAATATTAGCTAGAGCAGCACAAGAACAAGGTCAAGATTAAAGTTGGATGAATACAAGGGACCCATTACCAGAAGTAAAAGAAAGAAACTCTTTGTCTTTAGAAGTGGAAATTATGGTCATGAAGTCTCCTCAGAAATGGCAGTGAGAGATGAATAGCCTCGAAATGAGCATCTCTCGATGCACCAAGGGACCATCTCCTTTTTTTCTCCTGGGCGGAGGGAGATGAGTAGTAAGAATATGCCCTGGAGTACTAGAACCTCTAGTCATCATGCCCAAAGGTGTTTACTGTATCTGGACAGAACTATTGTCGAGTTGCTACCATAAGCTAACAAGAATTTATTTTTTCTCCAAATGATGTTTGAAATGAAAATTCAAAAGGGATAATATAACCCTCCGCAAATCTTGGTTTAATGTGTATCAATGGAAGATCTCCTCGAGCCTTTAGTTGATCAATGACAATCTCTATGGTTTGTGTGTAATGCGTTGTTACCATTAAATCTTACTAATTGCATATTTAGAAAAAAGTGTGAAGGTGGTGGTGACGGTGAAGAGAGATCAAGGATCAGACGATGCATGAAAGAGATTGCATGATGCTTGAAATGAATACTTGGAAAGGATAACACAACTCTCCACAAATCTTGGTTTAATTCGTATTAATGACAAATCTTCTCCAACCTTTCATGCATTAATGAAAATCTTAATGGTTCTTAGATGATGAGTTATTAGCATTAAAGCTTAGTAATTGCATATCTAGAAAGAAGTGTGAAGGTGGTGGGGATGGCGAAGAGCGATTAAGCATTTCACATTTTGTCCACCCGCCAACCTACGAAAGCGATTCCAAGAAATGGCTAAGTATGGAAAGCGGTTGGGCGGGCTTAAAAATAGGGTCACAAGTTATACTCAGGAGACGTGAGGGGCCGATGGTCAAATTGTATGTGTCTGAACTGTTGACTGCAGAATTTGTAACACGGAACAGGGTGGAATGACGGATTTTGACGGTCAATTTGTATATCACGGAATTTCAGGTGATGTTTGTAATTAGGGGAACAATGGAAGTGAAATGTTGAGCAAGCATGGATAGGAACCGACGATGGTAATAGTGGCCAAGTATGCAATGGGTAAGCGGTTGGTCGGTCTCGTGATATAAAATCATGAGACATACTCGGAACAGGGAATATTGAAGGGCTTGAAAACATGGCCACAAGTTCTTCTCAGGAGACGTGAGGGCTCAAAGGTCAAATTGTATGTATCCCAAATTTTGATTTCAAAATGTGTAACATAGAATAGGGGACAATGACAGACTTCGACAGTCAATTTGTATATTGAATAACTTCGGGTGTTGTATATAAAAGCATGAGACATTCAGAAAAATAAAACATTTGGAAAAATGACTAAGTAACCAAAAAGGGAAAGCAAACAAGAAAAAATAAAGGAGAATTTGGTTGCCAATTTGTAGATCGGGGAAGTCTGGGTGTTGTTTGCAGGCGGTGGAATAATGGAAATGCAATGTTGAACCCGCCTATCTGGGAACCCGCGATCCAAAAAGTTTGTTGAATATGAAATGGGGAATCAGTGAGTCATACTTGTGATATAAAAGTATCAGTGAAAATGTGAAGACGTGAATCCGCCAACCCCCGCACCTAGACATTTACCAAAAAATGACTAAGTAAACAAAAAGGGAAAGCAAAGGGAAAAAAGAAAGGGGATGGAAATTTTCGGAAGCGGGAATTGGTGTAAGAAAACCCCATTCATGGTCCTAACAGTAACTATGAAGTGCATTAAATAGGTGAACAAGATCTTTAATCAAGGAATAGATAAAGTGAGCCATGCTTATAGTTTCTAGTATGTGTTTGTATAATAGAAGCATCGAAAAGCCACAAGAAAAATCAATTTTGGGATGTTTAAGTAAAATTATTGTACTGTCAACTTCACCGTAATTATAACAATGACGAATTTGAATTTTAAGAAGAATTTTAATTTTAATGTCATGTCGTTGATATGATAGTTCCATTGGACTTCACATAGTATATATCCTTTTATTTCAAAATATTCTTGGACATGAATTTTGCTAAGTTCATCGATCAAGGAAAAGTGCTAAAATGAGCCGCATACTACATTTGCATGGGAGAGCTTATATTAAAAGGCAAAGCAGGTCCTGTATATTCTTTAATATCATAGAAAAACTGCCAAGATCCTTAATGTATCATTAATTTTCCAGAACAAAGCATACAACCAAGATCCAACAAAACACCAAATGTATTGAAAGTCAAGGAACAAGGCAACACATGAACATAGAAGGCCCCAACTGAGATCCCACAAGGGTCCATAGAGAAGTACGCATCGACCTATGCATCAAAAAATTTGATATATATATAAAAAAACATGTGGCATTGGTTTTCTCTTACATCTGGTATATGCTCCCATGAGAAAATAATCAGGGCCATGAGATATGAACAAAAGTCTGTCAAACACAAGACAGCACAAAACTAGCGGAGCTTCGCCATTGTGTCCCAGCTATAACCAAACCCCCAAATCGGGAACAAGAAACTTGTCGATTGCTATTTCACCATGAAGCAAGATCACTATGGACATTTTCTTCTGATAGGGCCATGTTCTATCACTACCAGTTTTAACAATGCCAAATTTCCAATATTATTGGAAATGCCTGATGGTTCTGCCCAGAGGAGAAATCCATTTCGACCGTTCAAAGGATGGGCTTGAGTTATTCACAATTGGATACTTTGTATGGGGTTTTTCCTCGTACTTCCCATTTCTAGACTGAACAATCTTATGCGCTTACACATCAGCAATAAATGCACCTGCCTGTATGAATTACAATTCCCGAACTCCCCAATCTCTATAGTGAGTTCTGAAGATCTCAAGCTCATGCTTCAATTCATGTTGAGCCCTTTTTTTTCAATTAGGGCATCAATAAAATGGTGTGTATATATCTACTACTACTTGACAGACATAAAATGCATATGCTTGTACATAGGTTTTCATCCTTATGCTCCAGAAGGCATAGTTTTGTCCCTCAAATTGTGGTATTCCAATCTTGGAGTACTCCATGATATTCCTTCCAGTGATTAGACTATTTTTTGAAGGACATGCTCTGATACCAATTGTTGGAATATTGAGAGGGGGGGGTGAATCAGTATTATGCATTTTTTACTATTAATCAGAATATCAACAGTTATCACTTATTCCTTCATTTCAAATTTCATAAACATATAACCATAAGCAGTACCATTCAACAATATAACACATCATACACAGTGCACAAGATTTTATGTGGAAACCCAAATGGGAGAAAACCACATAATACTTTCTTATATATATCAAATATTACATTCATAGGAAGCACCAACTTCCAAATTCTCCAACACCAGCTGAAAGGAGGCTTCAACCCCCTATTTACATAATCCAACATAAAGGAAGCTACAATTCCCTAAACTCTCCAACTACAATTGGAAGGAGGATCCAACCCCCTAGTTTACAGGATCTAACATGAAGGAAGTTTCAACTCCCTGTGTTCTTTGACTCCACCCGGAAGGAGGCTACAACCCCCTTTCCATGTCCCGTCATGCCTCCCTAAAATATAAATGTAGACTCAACCTATCACTAAAATTGTCATAGATAAACAACCTGTCACTGATACATCAACATGGAATTGCCTCTATCACTATCACTGGATCAAACTCATAACCATATATATCTCATGGAAAGATCACCAAGAATGTCTCCAACCCATATGACCAAATTCACCAAGATGTGCATCTAACAATGTACCATAAATATTCCTCTAGTATGTGCTAAAACATCAAAAATATTCCTCAAATAAATGCCAATACATGCCTCAAACTATGTACCCAAGTATCCATAATATACCTCAACCATGTGCCAAATATATGTGCCAATACATCCAAAATATGCCTCAAGCATATGTCAAACATCCCCAAGACATGCCTCAAGCATTTTTCATAGAATCAATATACAATAATCAAAATCATGTGCACAAACATACCTTAGATCTTGTAACAACCTTGTTGCATCATCATACCTTGCTGCAACATAGAACAAGCATCCCCTTTGCTTTACCTCAACCTCGCTACCTCATATTTTCCAATAGATCAATTGTTCACTAAATAGATATTCAATGAACTTGTATGTATTAATGAGAGACTCTTGCTGTGTATTTATACTTTTCAAGTGACTTGTTTTGGGGATAACTTGTAACTATTTTACCCTTTTTCCTGATTTTAGGGACAACTCATTATTTCTTGTTACAATTGTTTTACCCTTTAATTAATGATTGTTTTACCCTTTTTCCTAATTTTAGGGTCAAATCATTATTCCTTGTTACAACTATTTTACCCTTTAATTAATGACTTGTAACTTCTTGTTGCAACCATTTAGGGACTTCTTAACTTTTAGGGTCAACTCATTATTTCTTGTTACTATCGTTTTACCCTTCAATTAATAACTTGTAACTTCTTGTTGCAACCATTTAGGGACTTCTTAACCAGTATTTAGGGATTTCAACTTCATGAGTACATAACTCCTCAACTGTGAGGAACCACGTGGCGTACCACCTACCGTTGGAAATTACATGATGAGGACTATCCATCTATGATGGTTTTGCATGCATGTGTCATGTCCTTCATCCTCTTTTTCCTCAAAAAACTTCAGGTTTCATGACCACATATCTTGGGCTTCTTAACCACTTAGCCATCTTTCCAAGGATTCTTGTAGACTTATTGTAGATGCTTCTTCTAGGGTTGACTAGGGTTGACATCAATGACAACCAAATATGCAACAATAATCATTGGCTTATTGCTCAAATTAATGAAATAACTGAAATTTGAAAATAAAACACTAATAAAAAGAGCATGCCATCCACACAAATGAACACCAAATGTATCCTCGGAAACACAATATGTGATAAAACCTATCTAGAAGGTGAGGACTATGCTCTTCTCTCTTTCCTTATGTAATGAAATACAAGTACAAATAATAGAGTTTCATTTGGCACTGTGGACAGAATGGTTGTTAAAAAATATCCTACCTCCTATTATTCTCTCAAAATCCACTCCTATATGTTATCATCAACTATGGAATAAGTACAAATCTAAAAGAATGGAACCCCTTCTCTTCCTAGCGTTCCAATATTTAACATAACCTAATAGTCATTTAGGGTTGGTTTTTTTGCATCCTCCACCCTCAGTTAGTGATAAGGATTTGTACCTTATAGAATATTCTTGAAATTCCACATGTGGGTTGGTCCATATGTGTGAGTAATGGAGGATGATGTGGCATCCACTCATAAAATGGTGGTCAATGAGGTAGGACAGCTTGCAGGAGGCATAACTTCTACATACAAGCTTCCATTGAGAAAAAATTTGACCATTGGAAAGGTCTCAATGTGTATAAAAGAATTGAGGGGCTGGAAGATATGCTTGACAATTTTTGAATCCCAAAAATTTCATTTGATGCATCAAATGGATTTGAAGCATTTTGGACCCCAAATCTCCAAACTGGGACCTACCTCTAAAATGGGACTTGCAAGCCAATCCCTCCAATTTTTCCACCTATAAAGTACTAATATAGATGAAAAATTATATGATGATCTGTTTTGGATTAGTTGCAATATGAGGAAATTTCAAAGGAACATGGTACATCAAAGAAAATATCATAAAGGAAGCCAAACGAGCCATCTTCCATCCCACCTAATGAAATAATTGATTTGAGTGAGGATAAGGAGGCTATTGCAAAATTAGGTACTCATATTGAAGAGAAAGTTGCTCCTAAAGAAACTAAAAAATCTCAAAATCCTAAAGAGATACAAGAAATTGACAAAGGCAAGTAACTATAATTTGAACAGTTTCACATAACAGGTAGTCTTGAAAACATCATATCGTGGGGCGATCAACCAATTCTAGACCCCTTGGAGGAGGTTTTCATCTTGAGTCTATTGTTTATAATCACCAGAGATATTCCATTGTAAAAAAAACATAGAGGAGAAGAAGGGTGGATGTAAATAGTGTTGTAATATGCATTGTAGAAGAGCCTTTGTTGGATACAAAAAGAGAAAATCTTAGTGAATTACTCTCTAGTGGAGTAGAAAGTTGTTATGGTACTATTGACAAGGCCAAAGCTAATGAAAGTGAGTTTGAGAACATGAAATGGGAAATTGCATCCCCAAGAAATCAATTAATTTATTACAAGGGATCTTAGGATACTATGACCAAGTTTGTAGAAGATGTTATGGAGGAAGATAAGAATCATGAGAAAATAAAAAGGGATTTCATAACCAAAATAACATAACTATAGGAAGAGACTCTATGGTTATCAATAGTACATAAAGAGATCCTCAGATAGAATGAAAAAAAAAACTAAAATGCATAATCAAATTGAGTATATCAAATAAATTCAAAAGGTGTGAGGGGAAGAATACCATGGAATTAGGATTCTGACAGAGGAGGGAATACCCATAATGAAAATATAGGTGCAATATTGGGGAAAATTGGTTATAGTGTCATAGGGTTAAATCAATAATGAATGGTCGACATGTTTAAAATTGTGGAATTATGTCAATAATACCATGTCTGATAATCGTTTTCCTAGTTTTGGCCAGCCTGAAGGATTTCGGACAATAGATGAAGTATTATCATAGTTCTAATAGATTGTGGGAAAATGTGAGGATGATATTAGAGGGACAACTTTAGTAGAGAATGGTCACATGCATAAGTATCTTGTTAGTGAAGTTGAAACTTCTGCTATACTGGAGGAAATGATTCTTAAAATTGAAAAGTACATTCAACATTTTAGGCATGAGAAGGAAAGACTAAATTTATCCATGGATCAACATGAATTCCCACATTTGAAAATTTGTGTGAAGAATTATTTGAGCAATGTGCCAGATATGACGTCGAGCATGAATTCATTAAATTACCTAGTTCACTAGTGTTATAGTGGCATGTAAACTTTTATGGATTTTTTTTGGTTTATTTACTTTATTTGAGGTTGTAATTTTAATTATAAATTAAGGAATTGACCTCTATGAAAGGGTCTTCTAGTTCTAAGGCAATTTTTCAAGGATTGTAGCAGTGAATAACTTCAAATATTAATTCAGAAACTTTTTTTGGAGTCAAGACACTTTCATTTGCTAAATATATATGTACATTATGTTGGTTGTGGAGCCTAATTATCTTCCTAATTCAAAGGTCCTTGTTTTTAGCCGTGTTTATACCCCATGAAGATTGTACACCCCAAAAGACTGTACACCCCTCCCTAGAAGGCAACCCTCTTTTATGAGCGAATTGTATTGCGATTATGTATGTGTGTGATTATTGTATTTTGAGAGAGGACACTGTGAGAGAAAGAAGAGGAAGTTACATCGGGTGTGTTGTAGATTGTATCCCTTCATTTTGTTGGATAATAAAAAGGAAGGACCTGGAAATTTCTCTGGTGGCAATAGCCCACACTGGGTGAACCATGTATATATATCTGTCTCTATTGGATTGTGTATCTTTTGTGTTTTATTTATGCATTTGTCTTATTTTAATGCTCTGCGATCCTTTTTTTCTAACACATTCATTCATTATTGTGGAGTATTCATTTGTTGGTCAAATGTCACAGTTGTCTAGTAAGAATTTCAATATTGTTAAGATTTCTTATATGGTTGAATGAATTACTTGGTATTTTGAGTAAAGGGTATTTTATTTCATAGTTAATTTCTATTTTTTGTTATTTTGTATATGAGATATCATGTAATTAATTTTTAGGTATTTTATTGTTATAACTTTCATCCCTTTCATATTTTATTAGTTTATATTTCTTGAATGTTATCGTAAGGTAATAAGTTCTTAAACAAATTAATTCTAAGAGAACTAAAAACCTTAGACAATTTTGATTTACCATTTCCATAGGTTATCTTGTAGAACATATTTCTTTAAGATCTTTATATTAGTTGTTCATTTCACATTAATTGCATAAATCATGAAATACATAAAATAATGGAGATAACTTTTAAAAGAAATTTTAAATCCCGTGGAACGGTTTTCTAACCATTAATCAGAAGATTATTCCATACCAAACAGGGAAGATTCTAATTGGGCCTTGTCCTTGGGTTTAATCCCTACTATTGAGAATTAGGAGTATAACCCCCTTAATAGGAGGTACATGGGTTTTCCATAGAGATACATGGCCCCTTCATGCCATGCAATTTATACTATACCTTTTTGGCCATGCCAAGGGAGAGTTTGAATTATCGAGGAGTTTGAAGCACCATGTAGTTCTATAAAGATAAGTGTTCATGACTTACTTGTGATTATGTCGAATTAATGTCATTTATTTAATGGATTATATTAGTTTTTGGTTTGTTCAATTCCATTTACAAGTTTAAGTCGTCATTTTAAATTTATGGTGTCATGGTGACTTAATGGTTTAATTATATTGTATAAGAATGCATTATAGTGTGTGAATATGTTAGTTCATTAACAATATGGTAGTGAGGAAAATGTATCAGGACAAGAATTCAAAGATATGATATCAGAGCAACAAATTTGGAGTTAAAATTGGTGGTTTAAAGAAGTACATCATATCCTTAGTAGTGGACAGAGGGTATCGGGTGTGTTACAAAAATCTACAAGATTTTTTATCAATGAAATGCACATCCTGAGAAACCCATCGAGCACTTCCCATCATTCTGAGAAATGTACCTAGGGTAAATTGGTCGATTTTAGTTTTGGAAACATAACCCAACGTGGAAATCAATTTCACAATATTCACAAAGGCAACTAGCCTAAGGACTTGACCTTGCAATCTCCTGCTTGTAATTTACAAAACTTAACCACTTGAGCTAACCCACCGGACTTTAAAATCAACAAGATACAACTTTGATCTCTTTCTTTTTTCTTCCAATTAAAATTACCACTTTACATAAATAAATCTCAATTTAAATTGTATACATGTGTGATAGTCAAATTAGACATCAACAACTTTGTAATTATTTAAAAAATAAACCAACTAATATATTGTCTTTGGGAAACACCTAACTACTTAAGCTCCTTAAACCAAACTTATATATATATATATATATATATATATAAACATATCGATGATACCATTTTGTAAGAAATTCATTGTAATAGGGAAGGTGATGTTCCTCTTGGGTAAGAGGCTAAAACTACAATCAGAGGTAGTATTGAGTCTTATGTATGGGACTAGCCTCAATGATGAAAGTACATGATAATGGATTTCTTGCAAATACTATATCGGATAAAATTACCTTTTGGTTGAGTAAGACATAAAATTGTTTCTGATTGGATAAGATATTGTCTTCCTTGGACATAAGGAAATAGCTAACGACCCAAGACCTAGAGGGATTTGGCAAGAGTGAAATTCTACCCCCTTACAAACTACTAGTGGTTCATTTCAAGTGGTGTGGTTTTCCTTGAATAATAGTGATAAGTTAGATTGCGTTCAGAAATAGCAGCCAATGATGATTGTCTTTACTAGGAGTTATCAACTAATTTATGATAGGTTTTTTCACATTCATATATATATAATTTTATTTTTTCAGGTTACAAATCCCAAGGAATACCCTCAAGTACATCCCCTCATGTCAAGGATGGTACCCAGGGAAAACCCTATATTCTTTAGGGAACAAGGCCAGTCAACAAAAAGGCTCAAAGCCATTACAACAATATGTTCATATGAGCTCAACATGTCACTTTATGGGAATTGAACCCGAGTGGGGAGGATAATAATTATTCCTCCCAACCACCCGTGCTAAATCCAATTGACACACACACATAGTGAAGGCAATGTATACACCTTTTTCAATCATAACACAAGTAAGCGTGTTATAAATTCTAAGGTTTACTATATACATGTTTGTTATCAATTCCATATATTATGTATATTATTGATGTAATTTTTTGTTTGTTTGTTTGTCTGCTTTTTCATTTTGAAAGATTTTTAAATAAATGAGAAAGGGTAATGTATTAAAAAAATTAAGTATTTGTGTACATTGATATAATAATAACAAAGTAAGTTTTTTTTTTAAACCATAACTGTGAGATTTTATATTATTAAAAGTTGTATCATAGCTCACAACAAAGATATATCAGAAATCCAGTTCAAAAAATATTCAACAAAAAACAAAATGGAAAATATTAATTTATTGCATATGATTATACATATTTGAATCCTTAAGTAACACATCCCGGTACTTCTTATAGGTGTAGATTCTATAAAAAATACATGGTATCCTAATAACTTTACAATAAATGTATCTATCAAAAGGCATGATGGATTATTTCTTCCTCCATTGCTACATTCTTGTGATCTGAGTCTAGCTTGATGTTTTCCTTTGCCTATGGAAATTGGTGCATTGTTTCTTCTTCCTTATATCCTTCACAATTGGATTTTACTGATTGTATTTGATTGGATGCCGCATAATTCTCTCCCTTGGTCAAATTGAGAACCATTCTCCCAAGTATATTACAATCAACCTCCATAATAAAGATATGCCTCTTGAGTTGAACCAAATTTCTTATAATTGTAAAATTATGAGTAGTAACATGTTGATCAATTTCATGCAGTTTAGCTATAATAGTAAAAATTGATGTTCAAGTTCCTTGGACAGACTTTTTGTGAGTATTAAATTCCCTTTTAATCTCCTGTAACACACGATAATCCATAAAAAAATTGTGTTGGTCCAATGTTCTTTTCATCAATAAGAGTTGATGGCTAGCTTCAAACCCGAGTTTGAACTTTACTAACAATACATTTAGATCTCAGGGATGATCCTTTATTTTTCATGTATTGTAGAAACCCTTGGATACCATACAAGAATTCACAGAGAGGACTAGAGGAGAAGACAAAATAAGGTAGGAGAAACCTTCCATACCTAAAGAGAAAATAAATCCATAAAGAGAAAGCACCCCGGACGAGAGAGACAAGGTATGCTTTTCCAACTCCAAATTAACCTAGAGAAAATTCAAGATAACTACAAAAATGACAATAAATACCTCCAAAAAAACAAATATATTCCACATTGAGGCCTCTTCTAGAAAAGAGGGCATAAAGCCCCAAGAATGGTGTCATAAACAAAGGAAATAAGCACTAAACCATCCACTATATGTTTTTCCAAACTAAAAGAAAACCAAGGGGGAGGCTTAATAGGATTTGATGAAAGAACTAAAATTAATTGTACCAGGAAAACCATAAGAACAAAGAAAACCCCACAGCCTGGATGGGGTGTCATTTGAGACATGGTGGGCATTAAAGTTCAATTCGGAGGATCTTCCACGAGCAGGTGCAAATGGTTTCCTTAAGAAACCCGGTAGTCCTCCTTTCCCCTCCTACGGATGGATTTCACCTCAATCTTGGGAATAACGACATGGTACCAATGGACAGTCCTTTTCGAACAGATAATAGTTGGAGGAAGTCACATAAGTACTGTATCATTATTATGGCCATAAATATTACTCCCATGGAAAATTTAGGTGGCATGAAGACCTTTAGTGTTGCCATTAATTGTTAAGCCCTAAATAGTGGCACATTACCCATTAATTGGGGAATATTACATTAGTAGTGTTATTTTATTTATGTTGGCTTGCGTCCATTAGTTGTAATTGTACCTCCTAGTCTCCTACATATACCAAGGAGACCTTTTCATTTGGAATCATCTTGTATTTGTGAATTTATGTGGTGTATAAGGAGGTTTCCCCCTCAAAGAGGCTTATTATCTTAAATTGTCTCTTTTTCAAGGTGTGGAGTACTTATTCTGATGTTTTTATGTTATTTGGATTTTTTTTCCTAACATTTGGTATCAGAGCTCAAGGTCTTGGGGTTTCAATGTTGCATCTGAGACACATTGGAATTTTTTCTGTAAATTTTTTTCTAAGACGTTTATCAAGGAACTCCTTAGGGGATATTTAGAAAACAGGTCAAGGAACTTTTTGTTAAAATCTCAATGTCTGGGGATTTATATTTGTGGAGATATAGCCTATCGAATATCAGATTCTTGAATCATCCTGAATTTAGTCATCTCGGAATTTTTGTTATAAATTTTTTTATGTGATGATTCAAATAGTGAAACTCAGAGGATATTCATAGAAATTTTCAAGGTATCTTTGGTAAAAATTTCAGCTTCTAGGTCATCCTAATTTTGTAGATACACCATGTGTAAGATAGGGTAGTTGACTAGTCCTATTAACTAGTCTCAAACTGGTGTTTCGGGTAAAACAGTGATATCTTATTCAGTGAGTATCCAAATTAAGTGAGAAAAGTTTCATTGGACAGTGGATAGTTTGTATATTTCTGGTGCTATTTTCAAAATAAGATATTACATATTGTGCACTTGGAACACTTTACAAGTACGCTCTCCTAGAAAGGCCAAAAATCAGCAAAGTGCGGGGAAGTTACCATAATTTCCACTTGGAACATACAATTTTGATCAGACCTATGGAATTGTAGAGAGGAAATATTAGAGAACTACATAACAAAATTTCAGACCCAGAAAGGTTGAAATTTTAAAGATACAACAGAAGAAAGGTCGATTAGCAGAACAGCCTCCAAATCAGGGTTCAAAAGGTGTGTTTTTTCTTTTTGGAAATTTGCATATCTTTTGACTAGAAGATCCAATTGGGGTGATTCAAAAAGTAGAATAAAGTGGGATAAAAGGAGTATCACATAAATTTGAGAGAAAATAAGGGATTTTTTTAGGTATAGACATGTTTTTTCTTCTCTAAACGTAGGAGTTGGCGTTACTGGTCAGCGCTACAACCCAGGGACAATGTTCCACGTACCTAGAGTATATTGGAAAGCCCCTTTTGAATGGTTGTGCATTATACAATACTAATATGGATTTGAGCTCCCACATACCTAGCGTATATTGGGAGACTCCCTAGAATCCTGAGACTTACTGAGTAAACCTTTTGGTCATCTTGTTTTTATAGTACATCGATAACAACACTCAGGGAGATCACTCTCTAGTACCTGGGTAGTCGGATAGTACGGATAACGGCATGGTCAAGCCCCCTTAGTTAGTTCCATGAGATATTGGGCCAAGTACTATTATTGAACCCCACACGTATATCACAGAGCTACTGCACCTGACATTCCCTTATATGTGAGGACCTCTGCCTAAGCCAATTAGGAATTCCTACCTTGCAGTGATACTTGGCCAACATGCCACCAAAAAAGGGAATTCTACACCAAATAATCCTTCAGACATTCCTACTTGGACTCTTGATGAAGGTGAAGAAATGCACAGGGATATAAATGATTTACAAAATAAGGAAGTAGTAAAAGATGAACTACAAAGGATGATGGATTCAACTGAAGCTAAGCTGGAAGCGATAATGGATACTAAGATGGATGGTTTAAAAGGGGAGATCATGGAAGGACTGAAAAAGTTGCTAATAGAGAGGCCACCTGAAAGTGACAATGTATCCCATGAAATTCATGATGAGGACACAAAAAACATGAATCAAGACTGGACAAAATCCAACTTTGGGTTGAAGACTTCCCACTTTCCTAAGATTGATATGAGGAAGTTTGATGGAAAGGATCCAATCAAATGGATACTCCATATGGAGTAGTTCTTTGATCTACATGATGTGCCACACACACAAAAGGTATGAATTGTGTCTTTATATTTAGAACCCAGTCAGTTTGTGTGGTATCAATGGCTTTGTTCTCACAAATCACTTTTCACCTGGAAAATTTTCATGGAAGAAATGATAGCACACTATGAGGATACAAGGAGAAATACCTTCTTCAACCAATTGATAAATCTAAAGAAAAAGGGTTCAGTTGTGGAGCACATTGAAAACTTCCAAAGATTGAATATAAAGGTAACGGATATT